>MU619787.1:36486-146158 GCA_025201785.1 Xylaria longipes
CCCACCCCAACAACACCACAACCACAACAACAACCCCCAACAAACAACACCACCCACCAACCACCACCCCCCCACAACCCAACATCAACCCCCCACCCCACACAAAACACACACCCCCCCCCCCCCCCCCCATATCGCCTCTAAAGGATAGTCATAAATATCAGTCGTCTCATTGCCTCGGTTATTATCCGAAATACAACTCCACTGAAAATCGAGACAAGTTTCGAGCCGGGTGCCACGGTGGGTGTCAACGAGCCAATATGTGTCTTCCAAAGCGGAGCGGCTTTTGCCAGCCCGCAGATAAGATTGAGGAAGAAATCTCAGACAGGACAGATGTTGTCTCACATTGGAGCCGTCGCACCGCATAATGTGGAAGTGGAAGTGGGATCGGTCGAGCGCGGTTGAGCGCAGGCGTACTACAGGTGTCGCCCGAGTTGCGACGGTGCAAAGTTACGAGATTCTCTCTTAGCATGTTGCTTGCTTGCTTGCTGTCTGCCGATCCAGGCAGACAGATAGACATGCGGTTACTACGTACATGTAGGAAGATAAGTAATCGAGATAAGGTAGTGCGGGTGTGCGGCGTCGTCATTTCTTTCTAGCGATCATCTCCCCCGTATTGCGTCACGAACAATGATGCTGCAACTTGACACGGCAGCGGATATGTGGTTGGGCGTGCAAGGGAGCGAGCGTACCTTGGTGGTGAGGCAGACAAACCAACCAGCGTTGTGTCAATGTGTGCGTGCACATGTGTAAGTGTCGGCAATCTCACGCCAAAGCTCTCGGGAGCAACATGTCTGAAAGGCTAGCTGTCCACGGTGTTTCGTTACCCCCGAAACAATTCGATCGACCGACCTAGTGATCCCTGTGGCGTAACATCGCATCTCACATCGTTTGCTACATCGGGTCCTGTCGTTCTCTCGTGTTTCTTCGGTGTGCTGTGCCCAGCATCCGGATTCTACCCCAGGCGCGGTAGTCGGCTCATATATAGTAGGTTCACACGAAGAAAAGAAACGAGGTGCTAGGCCGTTTTCAACTGTTCGCCTTCGCATTTGCGTTTGCAACTCATGCACGACATCGCCGAACCAACCAGAGTCGCCCAACCGGGTGCGGCGAGGGGGATCGAAGGCCAAACTCATTCCGTCTGCTCGTGACGGGGGAAGGATGCAGATAGCCAAGTGTTGTCGCAGACTTAATATAGCAGTAGTATGTGGCTTGCATCCCGCGGTTGGCCCCGGGCGGAACCTCTGCTGTGCAATAGCCGTTCGGGGGTTGTCATGGCACGGATTGAGCGCGATGCTTGCGATGGCTGGGCGGATGATGGGTGAATACCTATACGTAGGTAATGTACGTAGTATTTGGGTTGCCAATGCATGGATGTGTGCTGTATGCGGCTGCCATGGGCGGTCGTGGACATCATGGCCCAAGCAAGTATACGGCATACCGACACTTACATATACACACCACCATAAGCATAATACTACCTACCTAAGTACTTGATTATCAGGCACCCAAACAACCAACAAGCTACAGATTCCCGTCCACGGGCCTGCGCGGATACAGCACGTCCTATAACTTGAAGCACGCTCATTTACCGATTAGTACGGTACTACGTGCGGAGGTGCGTGACACAACCGCTCTCGACCTACCAGAGTACTATACTACTATGAGTATGTTACTACTGTACTTACATACATGATCGAATGACAAGCGTACAATCTGCCTGCCATCCGTCCATCCCATGGACCACCCGAGCACCCCCGTCGACGGCCGCCCACATCCACATCAGCATGCAGGCAGGCAGACGTCGGGCAAGCTCCACTCACACACGCAGCACATGCGCGCATGTTGGAGGCGTTCGGGTGGCAGGCAAGTCGCAAGGAGGGTGTGGGATCTAGGATAATAATAATCGGCCTAGGCACTTAGAATGTGGGATGAGGCCGGGGTGTGTCACGTTAGCCATATTGGCGTTAGGTGTCAGGCCCGGCGAATGATACGAACGCATCAGCCGTATGCAGACCGACTGCAGCAGTATGCGTGAGATGCAGCGCACATATGTATCGGTGCTTTTTCTGTACTGTACAGTGCAGTACATGTCGCCCCATTGATGGGTTGGGTTGGCTTTCCCAACCGAACACCTCCCTCGCCGCGAGGCGCCCCAGGACCAGTAAGCGCCAGACGGGAGATGGAGACGGACGGTGCGCGAGAAGTACAACACATAAAGTTATATACTGCCCGCGGCCAAGCCAAGGCTATCGGCACCCCTTTCTTTTGGCATTTGCACATCTGCCCAGGCTAGGCAGGTCGCCCCAACCACTGGATATTCGAATGACCGACTATACATACTGAAGCTGGCCTCTGAGGCCCGGCTGCTTTCTAACGTCCGTTTCTTTGGATCGGCCAACTCGTTTCTGCGTCATCCCGCTGGACGCACTTTTGCCCCTTTCCTGACACCGTTAACTCGCATATCCGGACGATTACGCAGCCTGAGCATGCCCGCTACGGCACGCAGGCACGCAGGCACGCACTCTATTGCCTGATGATAAACTTGTTGCACTCGCGTCGGTTTTAACGGTCGACGCACCCCTAAAGTCTATACTCAAGGGGCCCTCAATCAATCTTGGTTGCCAAGGCTCGATTCTATGACACTCACATTGGACTACGTACCCCAGTTACCAAATGCATTTACGAACTATAGAAGCCCAGTTGTATGATGTAGCAGTTTGTGACAGCTGCGGCCACTGACTGGGTTCATACACGCAGAATGGCAACCAACTCGTGGCCGCACACGTTATTTATAAGCACTTGGTTCGTTGACGAATCTCCGTCTCATTGCTATCGGGGAAACTAGCCAGCAGCATCCGGTAGTACCATTGGTTGTTGGCTCGTGCTCGGCGGTGCACGTTTTCAAAAGAGCCAACAGCAAATCGTCCAATTGTCTCCGAGTCGTGAATAAATCGGCTCGCTACCAAGCAATCATTATAAAGATCGACATCTACATAATGCCCTCTGCTAACCTCTCTATACTCTATACTCTACTGCTGTGGAGGCATGACACGTGGACTTTCTGGAATCATAGTTCTCTCTGTCCGCACTAAAATTACTTTGCTAGCTTCTCGTCTGGTTTTGCGTGTTTGTCTGGTTTGCTTATTCTTAAAACCGGTGATCCCCAAATTCTTCGCATCTTCTTCCGTGCCCATAATTCTATGTCAGTGCGGGTGCCACAAGCTCGGCGTTTCTGCACCTTTGCTATCTAGATCTTCGGGAGATGACGAGATTGATCATCCTTGAAAGAGCTAGTCTCTCCCTTTCCAAGCCTCCCAACGCAGTGGACTCTAGACACGTTGGTATCACCTTAGAATCGAGCTCCCTAGGGCTGGCCGTCAAAATGAGAAAAAGTCATCATGCGACGAAAGATGAGCTGACCTGAACCGACGAGAGCTGGATCGTACCCTGCACGTATCAGTGCTTCAGCTGCTCATTATGCAATCTGTTACATACAGCACTACCTAATTACTATACCTTGGTGATCTACGTGAGTTGGAACCCACTGCTTAGAAAATTCCGACATGGGCATTGGACTTCAAGTCTGGTCCATACGAGCGAGGCCCACCATCTATTAAACATTAACTTTCTATGAACCCGCCGCCACTAAAACAGTACTCGTAGGAGACTAGTGCGGACCACGACGGAGCGTTGGTTCGTCCAATGCACGAAGATCTCGCAGCAAGTGCGTGCAGTAATCGGGTTCTATCTGTCAAGAATTAGGTATGACCACAATGTATGATTCGCTCTAATTCTATGAACCCAACCCAACACGTGTAGTAACATTACAGACCACATGCATTAAGTTGGCTGATAAGGTCACTATAATCAGGTGTCTGCAACGTGTACGTATACGCAAGGAGAAGTATAATTGAAATACAAGGCAGGCAGGTAAGACGCACAGTTAATTTTTAATGCAGTCATCGGGAGACTAGAGTAGTTCCATACCGCGGACATTGACGCTTAGCCTTATTAGGTAGTTGTTGCTGCGCTGGCAACCATAACAAAATATTCAATGAGGACGAATAACTATTCCGAGTCAGATAAGCGTGCCCCAATTTCAGATAGGTCCCTCTTTGGGGTTCAGTGGAATGAGGAAAGGGTGGGTGCGTGGCATTGGTTCTGCGCCAAGAGCTGCAATATGACCGCCGACACGCCCCCCCCCAAACCTGTCCTGCAAGCCGCAAGCTAGCCTACCAAACATTGTCGACTGGGGCTCGCCCAAGTCTAGCGGCAAGGAAAAAACGAATCCGTCCGAGCCGCGACCCGGCGGAGAAGACCAAATTTGGGACAGGGTCGCTGAACCTCGACGGCCCACACACGCAGGTGGCGCGAGGTACCTTGGAGGTAGTCGCATCAGGAACGATGGGCGGAACCCTGGCACGTCTTAAGTCGATCAAGGTTATGTCTGTCTGCATCCAACGTGGGACCCAGCCGCACAGCAGCATCGTCATCATCCACGGCTAGGCGCTACGGGGATGACTCGCGCTCGCTATTACATGTATGCGTACACATCACGCGGTGCCCGGGGTTTTGAGTTTCGGTGTCAGGACGAGCATGAAACTGTGCCCGCTGGCCAACGAGGCTACGAGGAAGCTGGCTGTCGACCCGAAGCATGGGATCGATAACCTCATCGAAGAATAGCAGCTTGGCTTATATAGGGCTGCGCGACCGGGACTACCTATTGGTGGCGCCCCCATTGTCTCTCTCTCAACTTTGTGCAACAAGACACAGGCCCAATGTGACTTGTCGAAGCGGTGAGCACCAACGCACCAACCAACCACTTCGGTCAAGATGAGGCCATCGTCAGTATCTTTGCGAATAAGACGAGCGCGCTGGTAAATGGCCCTCGGCACTATCTACTATGCAGGCGGGCACCTTGTAATATAAAGACTATCAACTACCTAGGAAGAAAGTGCAGAACGTAAATAATGGCTTCAAGTTGGATTCCAATAGAATACAATGAAGGTTAGGTTAGGTAGAATGCAGGGCAGGAGTATGATACGCACAAGGCATACCTAGGTAGTGTGCATCTTATATCTTATATCCATACAAGTAGTAGAAAAGTATAGAACATCAAATAAAGAGAACCACGCTTATTAACGCCGTCATTCCCGCCTGACCTACGCAGTAATCCTGCCCGTCTAGGGAGGTACGTACTGCTTGCTTGGTAGATGGCACTAACTTACCGTACACTAGGTTAGGTACTGTAGGTAAGGTTAGATTTATTTAGCCAAGTGTGGGTTTCATAAAAGCACAGAAGGAACGATGAAATGCGGGACCGGCCCCACACGCGGCCGAGACCCACCAAAATCGTCAGGGCTTACCTGAGCAGGCCTGAGGTGGTGCGCTAGTAGCACCTAGGTAGGTACCACCTGTCTTTGGCGTTCTTGGCGCTGCCATACCCACCCATACCCACCCATGCCTGGACCCATGCGAGTACCCAGCAGATACATCCAGTCTACCAACGCTCTCACGACATCATGTTCCGGGAACACTGGATGTCCCCTCCCCCTTAGCTCCACAAGTCCACTTGCGCCCCTGGGCCGGTTGTCTCTCTGTAGAAAGCACCATTCGTGGGTAAGGGTAGATGGCCAAGGAGTGAAGCAATGCCCTTCCGAAAACTCCTGGGGCCGGCCGACCATCTCTTGTTGTTTCTCTCGTGTCCTCCACCGCCAGTCGCCCCCCTCCCCGTTTCCATCACGTAGGCCACGAGAATTGGGCCTCAATCTTTGTCCTATTATCTATTGTGAGGATCATCATCACCAGCTAGCACCTCTGCACTACGTCCTCACCACCTTACAAGTGGCCAGCCATCGGTCCTACTCTGCATATGCGCCTAGCGAGGACAGACACCGTCTAAGCAGCGACCGTAGGAGCAGTCGGACTTTACGCTCGAAACATTCGACATTGGCATCGGCATATTAACAGCTATATCCTCTACACCATACCATCATCGCGCTCACCTGGGTCTGTTATTCAGGTTTTTCGCCCTTGCGCGACTTGGGAGCTCGGCCAGCGCCTTCGAATTTGATCATCTCGACTACGAGTTTGGGCTCAGCCGCGTCGATGGTAGACTCCTGTTAAACCTATTCCTCACCCATTTACACCGATCCTAGTCTCTCGATATCGCGGATATAGATCTGAGGCCTAACATGGCCAACCACCACCCATCACCGCAGATGGCGATGCAAATGCAGCATCACGGCCCGCCGGCCCCTCCAGGTCCCGCTCAGGGTGGTCAATGGGCGGCGCCATCTCGACACATGATAGCGGTCAATGAGTCTCTATGGATGCAGATTGGTAAGTTGGATTGTGAATCGCAACAAGGAGACCATGGCGTTGACTAACACCCATGACAGGCAGTTTCTCCGAGTTGCTCGGCAATCTGGACGATGCCATGCAAGCCTACGAGCGAGCTCTTAACGCGAACCCAAACTCGGTTCCTGCCATGAATGCCATTAGTTTAATCCTCCGAACTCGTGAAGACTTTCATAAGGCAGTCGAATTCTTGCAAGCCATTCTGAAAATAGATGGCCAAAATGGTGAAGTCTGGGGAAGCCTTGGTACGTTCCGCTTGTGCTATCTACCCTAATTAACTGACTAACAGTATATGACAGGGCACTGTTATCTGATGATGGACGATCTTCAACAAGCCTATGCGGCGTATCAAAATGCGCTGATTAATCTTGCCAACCCCAAGGTAATCCCTATCAATTGCCCCCTTCCGCTTGATCTTATAATTGAGCTAATGTCATGAAGGAGCCTAAGCTTTGGTATGGTATTGGTATCTTATACGATAGATATGGTTCTCTCGACCATGCCGAAGAGGCTTTCTCCCAAGTCATGCAAATGCAACCCGACTTCGAGAAGGCAAATGAGATATACTTCCGATTGGGTATAATTTACAAGCAACAGTCGAAGTATGGGCAAAGTTTGGAGGTACGTTTGCATATGTGGGTGTCGGTATGATCAACTAACAATTTGTCAGTGTTTCAAGTATATCGTAAACTCCCCGCCGCCTCCGTTGACCGAGGAAGACATATGGTTCCAGATTGGGCATGTGCACGAACAGCAAAAAGACGTAGGTATAAGCCATATGAAGTAGAATCGGTTTTATTTTTTCTAAAAGTTGATTAGTATGACAATGCCAAATTGGCGTATGGCCGGGTTCTCGAGCGCGATCCAAATCATGCTAAGGTGTTGCAACAACTTGGTTGGCTTCATCATCAACAAAGCAGCAGCTTCCAGACCCAGGAGCGCGCAATCGAGTATCTCGAGAAGTCTGTCGCTGCCGGTGAGAATATCCATTCAGTGCCGTCTCGTATCGTTATTACTTACACATGATAGATAATGGCGATGCACAAAGCTGGTATCTGCTGGGTCGATGCTACATGTCACAACAGAAATATCCCAAGGCATATGAAGCATACCAGCAAGCCGTGTACCGTGACGGCCGGAATCCCACTTTCTGGTGTTCAATTGGTGTTTTATACTACCAGATCAACCAGTATCGCGATGCTCTGGATGCCTATTCCCGTGCTATACGCTTGAACCCGTATATCTCGGAAGTTTGGTACGACTTGGGCACTCTGGTGAGTTTGTTCCTCTTCCCCGTTTTACGTCCAACCGCCCACTAACAGCTTTAGTATGAATCATGCAATAACCAAATCACGGATGCCCTTGATGCGTACCAAAGAGCCGCCGAGTTGGATCCGGCGAATCCCCATATCAAGGCTAGATTGCAACTCTTGCGCCAAGGCCAAACACCAGGTAGCAACATTCCCCAGGCAGTACCGACAGATGTGCATCCGCAGTCATATGGAGCTCAAGGTCCCCAGGCACCTTCGTGGCCAGGTTCTGGCCCGATTCAGCAATCCGGGCCTGGTGCTTCACACTCACACAGACCACCGCCCGGTCCAGCTGCTGCAAACGGCTGGGGTCAACGGACTAGCGATATCAACCCGCCGCAACCTCCTAATCCTTATGAGCAGCGTGAACCATTTCGGGGGCCGGCCCCTCTACCCCGCCAGCCAAGTCCCCGTACTGAGATGAGACCTTATGGAGAACCGAACCGTCCCGGTCCAGCACCAATCCGGAGAGGGCCTTCGCCTGGGCCATCTTCACAATACGGTCCTCCGCCACTGCCCGGTCCTCCTCAACAGCCTCCGCCACCAGCCCAGGGAGGTCTAACCCGAGTATCAAACCCTAGCTATACCCCCACGCCCTCTAGTATGGGGCCTGGGAATGGCCCGCCAAATGGTGCTCCCCAGCCTCATACACTGATGCCCTATCGGGCGGGTTCTCCACGCCCCGACCAGCAACGACCGATCCATGACAATCGCATGCCATCCCCCAAGTCAGCTTACCCCCAGCACCAGCCTCCCTACTCGCACCATCAGGAGCCAGGCATGGAAAGCGGTGGCCCCATGCCACTAAAAGGCCCGATGGGACCGGAGATACTTCGTGACGAACGGCCGCCGTCCGTAGCCTCCAAGAGGATGCGGGAGTGGGAAGATGAGCCTGCCATGAAGAAGCCCGCTAGTGAGGAGAACAGATCACGCATGCACGATGTGACTCACCGACGCCCGTCTACTCCACCGCGAGACCCTTACCGCCGCTCTCCCGAGGGCCATCGATTTGATGAGCAACGTCGAATGGAGGACCGACGTGGTGAAGATCAAAGACGCCCTGAGGAAATGCGACGCGCCGACGAGCAAAGGCACGGCAATGAGCCCTATCACCCATCGGAAGCTGCCCATCATCCCCCCACTCACACGATGCCGCCTAATCATCTGCCCCCGATGCAATCAGGACCATCCCCGATGCCTGGTATCCTGCACGAACCCCCACAGCCCAGCCCAGCGCCCAAGGAATACCCTCAAGAAGACAGGTCAAGGCTAGAGCACCCTCCGGCACTCGCTCTTCCACAAATGAATGAACCTGAGCGTGCTGCTCGCAAGATGGACGTTGATGAAGACTATGACGATAGCGGCGAAGAGGAGAAGAAGGTAGGAAATGTAGGCCCAACGTCGGGTCCGGCATCAGCAGCAGGAGATATGAAAACCACGACACCCACAAGTGCCGGAATGAACGGTATGATGGGTCCGGCTCCAAAGACGGAGATTGCCTAGGTTAGCAATTCTCGATATTATTTACGGTGGAGGGGGGGACTAAACTTGGTTGCGCTCATACCCTTTTCTTTAGTGTTGTTAGCTGGAATGTATAAAAGCAGGGCGTGTTGTGTACTTCTCACGAGGAGAAGAAATGCTGCCGTGAGGATAAATCCATCACTTGTCAGTACTTTAGTCTTTCAACACTTGCGACACAGTTATTATTCAGGCAATACAAACACATTTAAGGTGGTTATCATGTTCTACTCTAAAGTGACGTGCTCGTACTTGGTATTTTATCGAGGGTAGATTTAAGCCGAGGGCAATTCATTATCATGGTAGTGCCTGTTTATACCTAGGTACCATCCGGTATGACTTCAATACAGCCTACAGGCATAAGGTGGACCTCCAGGGCTGTTTCGGGTACAGCCCAGCCAGGGCAATACTTTATTTCTGCAAATGTGGGGGGGTGAAGGAGACAACAGAGTGCGACCTGGAGCGGGTCTCTATCGCCTTATCGATAAGGGCTCTATTGTTCCGGTAGGCTAGATACCTAGGTAGGTCAGACAGGTGGTTTGCCGTAGCCCGGCTATTTTCCGGAGTTTTGATCCACACACAATCAATCGGGCGTGTGCCGCCAAATGTGAAGCGAACTTTTTCCACCTGGAACATTTTCCCTCTCCTTCAATCCTCCATCCCACGCCAACCCGGTTGACTTCTACTAACAACAGGGAATCAATCGTCGAAGATGTCTCACCGTAAGTTCGAGGCGCCTCGCCACGGTTCGCTGGCCTTCCTGCCGCGAAAGCGTGCCGCCCGTCACCGGGGAAAGGTCAAGTCGTAAGTCCAGAAACCATCGCCCACTCCGAGTCCTCCTCGCAACGTGCCAGCAGTGCCTGACTCCCGATTGCCACGCAGGTTCCCCAAGGATGACCCCAAGAAGCCCGTCCACCTGACCGCCGCCATGGGCTACAAGGCCGGCATGACCACCATCGTCCGTGACCTCGACCGACCCGGCGCGAAGTCGCACAAGAAGGAGATTGTCGAGGCCGTTTCCATCATTGATACCCCACCTGTACGAACAACGCAGCCCGCTTGGCTCTGTGCCTATGGCTAACATCTAGTGACAGATGATCGTTGTTGGTCTTGTGGGCTACATCGAGACTCCCCGTGGTCTGCGATCCCTCACCACCGTCTGGGCCGAGCATTTGAGCGACGAGGTCAAGCGCCGCTTCTACAAGAACTGGTACAAGAGCAAGAAGAAGGCCTTCACCAAGTACGCCAAGAAGCACTCCGAGAACAGCGGCTCCTCGTTCACTCGTGAGCTCGAGCGCATCAAGAAGTACTGCACCGTCGTCCGTGTGCTCGCCCACACCCAGATCCGCAAGACTCCCTTGAAGCAGAAGAAGTCCCACCTGATGGAGATCCAGGTCAACGGCGGCTCCATCGCTGACAAGGTTTCCTTCGGCCACGGTCTCTTCGAGAAGCCCGTCAGCGTCGACTCCATCTTCGAGCAGGATGAGATGATCGATGTCATTGCCGTCACCAAGGGTCACGGTTTCAACGGTGTCACGGCCCGTTGGGGTACCAAGAAGCTGCCGCGCAAGACACACAAGGGTCTCCGTAAGGTTGCTTGTATCGGTGCCTGGCATCCGTCCCACGTCCAGTGGACTGTTGCCCGTGCTGGTCAGATGGGTTACCACCACCGTACATCGGTCAACCACAAGATCTACCGCATCGGCAAGGGTGACGACGAGGGTAACGCCTCTACCGAGCAAGATATCACTAAGAAGACCATCACTCCGTAAGCCACTGCCCCCTTCTCCCGCTCGGTTAAGACGTCCAGCTAACAATGTACAACAGTCTTGGTGGCTTCGTCCGCTATGGTGATGTCAAGAACGACTTCGTCATGGTCAAGGGCTCCATCCCTGGTGTGAAGAAGCGGGTCATGACCCTGCGCAAATCCATGTTCATTCACACCTCAAGAAAGGCGCTGGAGAAGGTGCAGCTGAAGTGGATCGATACGTCGTCCGAGTTTGGTCACGGTGCTTTCCAGACACCGGCCGAGAAGAAGCAGTTTTTGGGTACGCTCAAGAAGGATCTGGTACAGAGCTCCTAAAGCAGCTTTGTATTTCCCTGTATCTAGTCTTTGCATCGGTGTTCTCGGTTCCATTTTCGGCTACTGCAATGGGCGTGGTGGTCTTACGGATTGGTATTTGAGTCGCAGCTAATGAGAAACTGCATGAATGAAAAAAAGCCCATGAGATTCCCCACCATACTTGCTTGCCCGTACTTCGCGCGTCACCAAGAAGTTATGTTTACGATGACTATGGCCAATATATCCGTTATCTTCCAAAGCTAAGCTATTTATTTCCGGTGGTGTACAGAGTGATGTTTTGTCGTAGTTGTTGCTTGAATAGCAGGAGTTACTAAAACCCTTTGTTTTATTATAGTGGTATTTTATTTCCTTTTTGCTTTTTCAGAGAGGGACGTTAGCTTTAAAAAATTGTCGTAATTACCTACCTATTTCGAGACTAGACTAAACCCATATAAGCCCTTTGTAGACAAACTAGGCTACTTAAGTACGTGCCAATGACCGGGACGGAAACTGGGAGGTAGGTATGATGTAACAGAATAGAAACAATACAAGATAGGTAGCTATAGAACCAAGGCCACCAATGCGGGCGCCCGGTTCGCTACCCAACCATTCTGGATCAATGCCACCTCGTTCGATCCTTTGTCTCAGACGAGCTACAGTTCACAGTCGGCTTCAACATTGCCATTTCGAATTGCACTCGAGACGGCACATCTCACAGCAAAACCTGATCTCGTCTCCGACTCTACTTCGCACCTTGCCCGGACCAGGGAGCTCCCCAATACTTCGATCAGACGAACACGAGCGCCGGCAAACCGCGTATAGATACCCTCTTCCTCCATCTCGTCCTCGAAACTTCACGACTACGCCAGCAACAAGAATGGCATCGGACGAAGACTACATGGCATTCCTCGACAAGGCCAATCAGGACCCGAACGAGGGCCAGGCCAAACCACAAAGCAGGAGCAAGGAGGGGTTCAAGGCAACAGACGACGGGGCCAAGGTCCCTGCTGCGATCCAGGAAGCCACAAAAGACGTCTTCTACGTAAGCGATGCCGACGAGCCCTTTGTACCGGTGTGTCTAGCTTGGGATGAGGGAGGCAAGGGACTGCCTGATGAAGGTGTGTTGTTGGTGTCTCTTTGACAATTACGTCGCTTCTTTCCATTCCTACCTTTTCCCCCCACCTACTTTGATATATTTATTGCAAGAACATCTACGAGATAGGCTACTATACTTGTTTGTAAACAAGGTGGCTGACAAATAATTGATGCGCAGAGGAATTTGCGACCTTGATACACCACCCCGAGCCCTCAAAGGCAGAGATCGAGATACAAGACCCGGCCGACTGGGACACGCAAGGGCAATACGGGGGGATCATCGACGCGGTGACCAAGGCCGGCAAGGGGAACGATGTGCGGGTCTATCGGGTCGCAAAGGGAGGCGTCAAGGTCGAGTACTGGGTGGTGACGACAGACGGCAAGGGCGCGGATGCAAGGCTGGTCGGCGCAAAGGCGTTGGCAGTTGAGAGCTAGCGGGGGTGATCGTGTCGTCGCAATAACAAGTCAGACGTTCGTCCTCAGGGATGGCTACCTCCGGTTGATTGGTATTTAAAGATCTAAAATCAGAGCACTGATACACGACGCTGGTTGGGGGAATGGCGGAGATGGCCTCTTTCAAGATAGTACGTAGCTCCTGGACTACCGCTTTGTGGGTATTCTCGACCGGGCAGTGGCAACGATCGATTTTGCAGTTTATTTGACGAGAACATTATTAGCCATGGCTTCAAGTATTCAATGAATATTCAATGACGTGCATAGCTGGAAGTGTAACAGAAGCCTTTTGATTGTCTAAAGTACTTCGTACACACCCAGGTATTGCGCCCATAGGTACAGCGGGGCTCATGCTCGCCCGGTTGGTCGAACGTCTGATGATCCGCAGTCTGCACTGTGGTCACACAGAACAAAAGGTGTCTATATACTGTGAGAATAGACTACGATTACTGTAAAGCCGCCTTATCAATGCCCCGCGTTCCGCAGTTCGGAGTACCCTCAAATCAACTAATACGTAGGTAGGTACCTATCGTACCTGAATTGAGGCCTGGGAAGGGTGGGATCGAAGCTGCCGCTGCCAGGTGAGTCAACAAACATAACAGGGCCCCTCCAAGAGGCGAATTGCCTCACCCACACAACCATCTGAATTCGTATTCGAATATTGGACATCTAACAAAATGGCACAAGCAGTAGGAACCACAACACCCCGCCCTGAGATTCCCCAATACCAATTTCAATATCCCACTTCACCGGCGCAGACAAATGGCTGACTGACGATCCGTGCGCGCCCGACAGGATGTCATTCTGCCGTCGCTTGAAACGGTCCAGGAACTGCTCTCCCAGCCGCCGCCCCAGGATGCCAAGAAGCCCAATCTCGTCCCTTTATATGGCCAGATAACTGCCGACCTGATAACGCCCTCAGCCGCCTATCTGAAGGTGTCGGCCCATTCCAAGTCCGACTTCTCCTTCCTCTACGAGAGTGCCGCCACTGAGCGGGTGGGTCGGTACAGCTTTGTGGGCGCAGGACCGCGGAAGATCATCAAGACGGGAGAGGGCCATGGGGAGTCTATAGATCCTCTGCCGGCGCTGGAGAAGGAGCTCGCAGAACGAGTGGTCGCCGAGGTGCCGGATCTCAGACTACCGCCTCTGACGGGTGGTGCTATTGGCTACGTAGGATATGACTGTGTGCGGTACTTCGAGCCCAAGACGGCCCGGCCGATGAAAGATGTACTCAAGATTCCCGAATCGCTATTCATGCTCTTTGATACTATTGTCGCCTTCGACAGCTTCTTCGGCGTCGTCAAAGTCATCACATATCTCAACATCCCCGACGACCTCGCATCTTTGCCAGACGAGTACAGCAAGGCCACCGCCGTCATTCGCGAGCTCATCGATGTTCTCACTGCCCCCGATATACCTATTCCCGAACAGCAGCCCATCAAACTCGGTCAGGAATACACATCCAATATCGGCCAGGCAGGGTACGAGAATCATGTCACGGAACTCAAGAAGCACATCGTGGTTGGCGACATCATTCAGGCCGTGCCGTCACAACGGTTTGCGCGTCCAACCTCTTTGCATCCCTTCAACATATACCGCCACTTACGTACCGTGAATCCATCACCCTATCTCTTCTACGTGAATTGCCGAGACTTTCAGATCGTGGGCGCCTCGCCCGAATTGCTAGTAAAAGAGGAAGACGGCCGCATTATCACACACCCCATCGCCGGGACCGTGAAGCGCGGTAAGACCCCAGAAGACGACGAGCGGCTCGCCAACGAGCTACGGTCCTCGCTAAAGGACCGCGCCGAGCATGTCATGCTTGTCGATCTCGCACGGAACGATATCAACCGCGTGTGCGACCCGCTAACGACGCGTGTCGATCGCCTCATGGTTGTTGAGAAGTTCAGCCATGTCCAGCACCTTGTTTCGCAGGTGTCAGGCGTTTTGCGCCCTGGTCAAACGCGCTTCGATGCCTTCCGCTCTATATTCCCGGCTGGCACCGTTTCCGGTGCCCCTAAAGTCCGGGCCATGGAACTAATTGCCGAGCTGGAGCAAGAAAAGAGAGGAGTCTACGCCGGTGCCGTGGGCTATTTTGGATATAGCAGCGTAGATGCTAAGGGGAACGAAAAGGAGGGCGCCATGGACACATGTATAGCCCTGCGCACGATGATGGTCAAAGACGGTGTTGCGTACCTGCAGGCCGGTGAGTCCACCACTAACCTAGTTTCTGACGCCAAGAGTCATTAGTTCGTGTGTGATTATTTGACTAACCTGATATATCGACAGGCGGCGGCATTGTCTTCGACTCGGACGAGTACGACGAGTGGATGGAGACTATGAACAAGTTGGGCGCGAACATGCATTGCATCACGTCGGCGGAGAATCTCTACGCTAAACGGCAGAATGCATAGATAGAATCTATAGACGGGCCAAGTGCTAGATAAAAAAATCGGATATTTGTCAAAGCGTCTTGTTGGGTCCTATGACTTTTAAGTTTCCATCTGCTTGGTTTCTTGTCTTTGTAAAAACATGAAATTACCTAGGTACCTGCTCCTAGTTAAAGTAAGTGACATGTCGCGACTCTCTCGAGCAGGTTCTGAGTTGGGCTGCGATATAGGTGATCCATTCGAAGAAAACCTGTCGTGAGCCCTTTGGGATATATCAGCGATATCTCCTACCCCCCCTTGTAATTTAGGTATCTATATCCAATGGGCCGCCAGCCTCCTCGGTCACTTTTCTTTAAGAATGGCAACAGTCGGTGACCATGTGTTGTTTATAGGGTGCGTTCTATCTACGTAAAGGCGGTTGTCTCATTGGGGGATAATTTAGCATTTATCACTCTTGTACATGGGAATGTAATATGGAGTCGTAGAGTAAAGTGCAGTCGTAGCAAGATATTAGGTAATATCTGTTAGTTTGAAAGGCACCTACTATAGTTCTACGTGATATCGACTCCTTCTACTCTATGAGAGCTATACATAGCAGCAACTCTATACTTTTGGCTATAACGCCAATCCTATTTTTATTCCCTCCCCATTAGAATGTTCTCGTTAAACTCGTTAAACCTAATACACGTTTCAGGAGAACTAATAGCGTATGAAGAAATAGCACATATGGGCGTTTTAGAAAGGCCAGGACTATGGGGTAGTACTAGCAATAACTCGAGTATCTACTTTATCTACTTAACCTATCTAGAGATACCTAGGTAAGTAGGTAGTTTCTCTTCGTTCTACTATCATGGTAACAAAGACCGGCTTATCTACATTCTCGTGCACGTCAATACAGCGACACAGCATCTACGCTATTTTAGTTATTTACATAACTTTGTATAGGCGCCTAAGGAATACCGGTGTTGTGTGTACTAAGTAGTTGACTAGTTGCCCCTTTCTATTTTCACATGTTGCAGCTTGAAACTACTGAGATTTCTACCCGAAACTCAGTAATTATCCTTATTCATAACTCAGCTAAAGAGTGAGAGAATGGATAGCAGAGAAAGCCGAAAGCCAGCACCACCTATGGGGCCAGCTGTTATTGCGGATGCTTGAAATTCGCACTCACTCTCCCGCCCTGGACGAGCACAAGGTCTCCCGGTGCCACTGCTCCGCCTGTACTAGATTTAGAGACTTATGGGTCGAAATACGAGAATGCGATCATCCATTTCTTACCTACGACACTATCCTAAATATGAACGTCAATGTACCTTGTATGTCTTTACGTGCTGACTGGGCAGAGACTAGCATATGTACCATACACTTCTGCTATACTTACGACTAGCCGACTGATTGATTAACAGAGCGTTCTATGCCAGAGATCCGAAGCTGAAGACGTAGCCTAGCACGACAACAGTTGTGTGCGCTGTGCTAATACCGGTTTAGTATAAAAAAGACTAGATGTTCTGCCCTAAGTGCGGCGTGAGTCTTGGGATCGATCGGGAGACTCTGACACTGCGTCAGTATGGAATTAGTGTAAGCTTTGTGCCTTTTTATCTGGTTACTTACTCCTTCTTACTTTTCGTAGCTTGATTTACTTTCACTGAGATTCTCCTCTGTCGTATGTCTTGCCTCGTCTAGTAACATACTTTTCAGAACACGACAGGGACCAGGAGAAGCAAAAGATGAAATAAGGGCTACGGATGGGTTGGGGATATGTTATATGTAAAAGAAGGAGGAAAGGGCCACGACAGGTATTACATCTCTATTTCTATGCCTAGCGCCGTCGCAAGCGGTCTCCTTTCGTCAAGTGTCAAGACCTCTCCTAGATCTCTAGTACTCATGAGGAGGACTCCTATTGGCTAGCCTATCTATATACAAAGCATTTCCTTTATCTAGTATGTCAACTTGGCTACTTTGGTATCTTTGGCATATCCTGACGCAACCGACGGTAGCAGAGATCATGAATAGGGATCGTAAGATCAAGGCCTCACATACAGTCATCGCAAATGCTGCCATGTGTTTAGAACCAGTTTAATTTATCTCAGAATACGTGAAATAGGGGGTATATTACACGCTCAACTAGGGGTTCAAAGACATGCGAACTGGCAGATAGGCCGCTCAAACACGAAAGTATACATCACTCAACGCCCAGCTATGAGGCCCAAGCCCGGAACTAGTGATACATCTTATCGTGGACGTCGTTGGCTTGTCCCCATTCAATGCGTCTCTATTTTTTTCTCCGTCTATCATGTGCTATGTGCCACTGATAGGTGGAGAGTTGTCTCTCTATTTATCTATGGACTGCTGGTCACAGAAGATCGGATATACCTAACATTTCGAAGAAATCTTTGTGAACCGGCAGCCTATACATATCACTTGAATCCCCTTAGCCCACATACTTCCGTCGGGTATTCATTTTGGCAGTGGGTTTCTCACTAGTGGTTGAATGTCTGAGCATAATAATTAATTAGTAAGTGGTGCTTTCGACCAATCTGAAATCTAGTAATATAAATATGAAGACGCAGTAGGAAATAAGAATGTTCTTGGCAAACCGAGGCTCTAGGTATTCTATGTTGCATTGAAAGATTACTTAGTTACACAATGCCACCTGTTTTATCTACGCCAACCCCGCACTAGCCTCCAATTATGTGTCGCGAATAACTGATATTCGTAAGTTTTGGTAACTTAGAACGAACCCCAAGAAGGAAGAGAGCCTACCTTATCCTCAGTTAACTTTCAGGAACGAAGTAGACCATCATAACCGAGAAGGCTATGACTCCCGACCTACCAGCCATGTATGTCGCTCAAGCTGGCGTCAGTATTTATCAAGGCCACACTAGTTATTTATAGCTGTAAATAGTTAGCTACAGTGCGGATCTTCCAACAATCTACAATCTCAATACAGACACCCCATTCTATCACACTCTATTTATCCAACGTGACCAGTGACTCGCGCCAAAGGTCGGAATACGCCACCAGGCTTAGAAGGTACTGAGCTTCGACAAGACCAACTGCTAGGAAGGGCCATGCAGTCAAATTCAGCAGATCCCGTATGGAATGAGCTTCAAAAGGAGCTCGCCAAGGCCCAACGCGAAGTGGCCTGAGCTCGATTACAATTTGAGGCGGAGTCTTCAATCACAGCGAATATACCAACATAGATCAGTGGTGACAACCAGTCCGTGATCCTTTCTATTCTACATTGTTGCCGATGTCGGGCCAGATAAATCTCGCCGGCTGCTGGCCATTGCACTCCGTCAAGGACGTAGCCGTGATCCTAGCCCTAGGAATGTCGGATGTACCGAGGACCGCGTATATCAAGTCTTGGAAGACTGTGTGCGCCTCTTCGATATCTTCAACGAGCCCATTAATTGCATCGCTTTGGAGGCTGAGTTGAGTCTTGCGGCAAGCTGGTATGAAGGACCAGACTACTATGCTCCGGATCGCGTCGAGGTTCCGGATCTACAACAACCTAATGTTAACTTTTCCTATGATAATACGACGCAAGAGCTGCCAGAACTGCCATGACCTGGTCGTGCTTGCGAGTTTCCATTATTTCTACTTGTCTACGCATGGCCCTAACCACCGTGGTATTATGCGCTTGGGAGACGGCTAAGACTAGCCCTTGGGCATAGTATTTCGAGACGATAAGCTAGAAAATAGCATGGTGGCTCTAAATATATCGGACTAGAGTCGATTACGATATGGCATTATTGGCTTTGCTGTCCAGTATATGGCTAAGGTAGATGTGACTTAGATGCTCGACTGGAACCCAATTGAAGGCCCACCACTGGGCCGAGAACCCGTACCCCAGCTTGAAGAGTCTCGGAGTCGTGTATCACTAAATCTCGAGACATACTGGAGAAAGTTCTACACTTACGATTATAGAGATAAAGGAATCAAAGGCTTATATCAACATATTGTCGTTAGTTCGGCACCCGCCGTAAACTAGACAGCTGTAGATTGTATGTGCCCTACCAGGTTGAAACAAAAATAATTCGAAACTTTTCACATCGCTAGTAGTAGTTGTCGCAACGTACATTGATTTCGCCTCAATCCCTCTTCATGACCAACTAACAAGGAAACAGATTGCCAGTGGGTACAAATACAATAGTCACATGTGCCTCCTTCTGTGGCCTTCGAGAATTTATTCTCAACCATGTTCTTCGGCAGACAAAATCCGCTGGTCGTCGACAAATTAAGAATCTTCGCTTGACGTAATCTCACTTCAATGGCATTCAGCAATTGTTAGAAATTTCATTTGGCGCGTTTGCCGGGAGTAGATCTTGGCCCTGCATTGTTCAGCAGCCTGTGGTGTTCAGCTAGAGTATGTCCGGAGAATCTATCCCAATTGAGCATTCAGTCAGCTCTTGTTTCGCCAACATGCCCCACGATACAGGGTAACAGCATCAACGATTAAAATCGCCGATTGGATCACTCTGCATTCTTCCCCTCTGAACTTCCCATTCTGATGTTGGCGTCTGCGACTGAATCCATTGTTCAGCTCAGCAATCCCTAACGGCCACGGCCGATCGAGTCGTAGCTTGGCTAGACGTTATCGTAATTATGCGAACTAGCTGTTTATGAACAAGTAAATACTTCTAGATGTGTCGGAATCATTACTTCTTTGCATCACGCTTGCATTGGGTGGATAAAAGGGTATTCCAGATTGAGCTTTTTGCAGTTGTGGTTGAGCAGTATGTTGTTACTTTCAGCTATCATCGGTGCATGAGTACTATCAAACGGCCTGTTTTCTAATGCTTGGAGGGTCCTTCTTACGCGGTCAGATGATCTGAAAAGGAGTCACGTTGGTCGATTCGTAGCGATAGAGAAGTAGACTGATACGGCAGTACGAGGTATACCTCGCCGAACCACTTTTATAGACGACAACCTACGTTGTCGAGTATATAAGCGACGACATTCCCTCTTCTACCTTAGAATATCTTGATTCATCATCAGCTTTATACTACGAATTCCTCCTCAACCAAATAAGCCCTCCAAGTTCATCCAGTCAACAACAAGTGAGTCCAATACCTCCTACTGCAAGAAAGTTGTGACAGTAATTGTTCCAAATATTAACAGTACCAGCAACACTACCGAAACAATGCCTGTGATCGTAGCAGCTAACGGCGCGGCTGTTAAATACAACTCTGGAGATGTCTCTGTCTCGTACGCTGTCGACGGAACCAAAATCTCAGGAGTTGACAAGAAGTCCGAGCCAATCATCTACATTCCCATCACAAACCCCACCAACACTGACTGGCCCATTGACAATGTCAAGGTGGACTTTGCTGGCGGAGCAGATGGTGGCAGCTCCACGGGAACCATAACCGACATGTGGGTGTACTTTGGAAATACCAAGGTCTACCACGCCGGCGTCAGCTGGACCAACACCACGACATTCACCACGCCTATTCCGGGGGATTTCAAAACCGCCGATAATCCCTCGTACGGCATACTAATTTCTTTGGCCTTGAAACTGCCGTCTACGGGCTCCTATATTAAGCTCTACTCGGTGGACGTCACCTTCAAGAATTAGGCCATCGCTGTGCGAAAGCCAATTTGTCGTTGTTCCCTATTCACCCACCGATAAAACGCCACTCTCTTGTGTGACAATAAGAACACAAGAGTCTTCCTTTTGGTGGATTGGAGATGGTTTACGAAGTGTGAGAGATACTTATAGGCAATGACAATGGCACTACTTGGCTGGTGTGGACGTTTTTTTGTCAATCTAAGAGGAATTTTGCTCCCATTCCACTCGTTTGGCCTCGAGCATAGGTACACATCACTCCTTTAACTACACAGGTAGAAGAATCAATTTGACTTTTGCTTGTAATGTTGATACGGGACAACGTAAAGCGACGTGAGGTTTGAGCTATCAGTTATTACGGGTTACGTTTAACTAATCTGAAATCTAGTAATATAAATATAAAAACACAATAGGAAATAAGAAAATATTGGCAAAGCGAGGCTCAAAGTAGATAATGCTACCTGTTTTATCTACGCCCATCCCCGCACCTCTCTATTTTGATGTTCCCCGCGTTCCAATTAAAATTCAAACATAACGGCAGTCACTTGGAAACAGGGAAAGCCAATACTGTAGATAGGGTACAGCTTAAATAGCGCATCCCTGCTCCCACGCTTACTTAATGCAATACTTCTCTGGCTACCTAGGCTAGGCGCCTAAACTCGTTCGGCGAAAACCGTCTAATCTAACCGTCGTCTACAAGCACGGAATATGCAACGTCAAGTTCCGCCGATGTGCGGCGACAGCTATACACTCCAATCAACCATTATCAAACTAGGATCATCCAGCTTTACGGTGATTCTGGTATTCCGGACTATCCATTGATATGTCGCCTTCATGTCGCAGACATGTTAGGCTCTGAGTTCAGAGGCATAGGCGTGCGGGGGCTCGCCGACGAAGTAGATCGTGCCGTCCCATATGATGCTTTATCCTACACCTGGGGTAACGGCGAGACTACGCAGGTTATACAATGCAATGGCATCGACTTCCCCATCACCGAAAACCTTTTCCATGCACTGCGAGCGCTACGGGCGTCCCAGGATCAAGGTCAAGATAGATACCTGTGGGTGGATGCGATTTGCATAAACCAGATCGACAACAAGGACAAAGCCATGCAGGTGCGGAACATGTTCCAGATATTCAAGCGGGCAACCAAGGTAATTGCTTGGCTTGGAAAAACCTTTGAAGGTTTTGAGAGTGTTTGCAATGAGGCTTCTGCCTTGGAGAAAACTTTGGATTCGGGGGAGAGCTTATCAGCTCTAGAGCCGGAAAGCAATTTCTGGGACGTCTATAACGGCATGTTCCAGTTGTACACCCGGCCTTGGTTCAAGCGGATCTGGATTCAACAAGAAATATTCGCCGCCGAGGATTTGAGGTTACAATGCGGTATGAATCAGTTCTCATGGTTCACATTGCTTTCAAAACCCATGTTACTCTTATATCATTACCATCTGGAATCTTATTATCAACTTAACGAACAACTCAAAAAAGCAAAAGACACCGCGAACCACGCCAAGCTATCGTCGAGCAATCGAATTAGTCTTGTTCCTAACAGCCTACTTCTAAAGTACCGCTCATTAACAGCTCTTTTGCAAAGTAAGAAACTCGAAAAGCTCGAGGCCAAGGTTCCACCAGACATAGCGGCTAAAGTGGAGGCTATTTCTACACTACACGAACTACACATCGTCCACATCAATTGTTTTGAGAGATACTCGAGTGAAAAAACCCCACAGCCGGACTTCGTCGAAGCATTGCTCTATACAGGAGCACTGGAGGCGACGAACCCAAGGGATTACATATACGGGATTTTGGGAATAACGAATTTTCCTTCTAAAGCCATGTCACTTCAGGATTGGATGGGCGCCAGGCACGAGGAGACCTTTATTCCGATAGACTATTCTCTAGACCTGTCGTCTCTTTTGTCCATCGTCACATGGGCCCTGCTGATGGAGGGTGGTCTTGGCATTCTCGCTCGATTCAAGGCTTTTGCTGATGAACCTGATGACACTGTTGAGAAAGCACTTCCTTCATGGGTAATTGATTGGCGCCTTGCTTCGCGTCTATTTACTCGAATCAAGGGGACTTATACTCCACCGTTCGGGGATCCATCGCCGTTCGTATATGATCCTCAACTCAACAGACGGACTGCCTTATTTTGGCGAGGCTTGGTACAAGATTCAGATACGTTGTAGTCCGTCGGGTGGGCACAGGAACATACAATCAATGGACCTTCTACGCAACCGACCCCCTCAAGTGCACCAGCAATTTTGCGACAACAACCGTCAGCCCCATATTCCTCTTACTAAGCTTATCGTTCGCGGCATGGTAGAGCCTATGTTCTACGCCAAGGGAACAAGCATTTGGAAGAAAAAAAGTATATGGAATGATGAGGAGGCTTGGCAGCTCGACCTTGAGGTTTACTCAACTGACCTGATTGTATACGTGGTAAGTTTCGTCGGTGTGGGATTTCAGGGATCACATGTTAAAGAGGTATTGGAGACGGGAGGTCTACACCGACACGGTGGGCTTTGGGTGCTTAGGCCTGCTGGGGCAGATGAATTCAGGCTCATCGCGTGCTTGCAATGGCACACAAATTGGCCTGACAAGGGGCACATACCTTATGCTTATAAGGAGTGGGAATGGGCGCCTAAACCAGGTACCTTCGCTCGTCCGCTGTCTATAGTGCCAGTAACTAGCTTCCCTTTGTCTCTCCCGAAGGAAGATTATGAGGAGAGCCAGATTCGTAAATTTGTTATAGTTTAATTCATTGTATCACGAAATTACGGTTTAATAATAAACAGAAGACTAAATTTCTAAATCACGTACCCAGACTCGTTTACTTCCAAGGCCCTAGGTGCCGCGGTCTGTCGTGTTGAAGACAACATTCGCTCCAACAACGTAGAGTTTCACGGGAAAAAAGTACTTTGCTTGCCTAGAAATGCGAAATGAGGAGGGAAAACGTCGTATAGAGTGTACTTTTGGAGAGAACTCAACCTGGTCAGCCACGCCATAGTAGTGGCGATTCCACTGCTGTCAGAATTGGGGCTTCTGGGTTTGACGGGGCGAGTGTTGATGCGAGAGAGGCTGTGCCCTGAGAGACAAGCTCTTGGCTGCGTTGCTCGAAGCGATTCAATCAGCCATCGTGGTGATTGCAATATGCAAGAGGATGAAAGTGCTGCATTTCTCATAATACCCAGATGTCGGTCCTGGCTGGAGGGGCACTCGATGACAGGAGAAACGCCGGCGCAGCTGCTCATCGCTCGTGAACGTGACGTCTGTCGGAAACGTAGAGACGTGCTGCTAGCAAGCATCACCACGGTGTTTGCCACCGGCTGCTTTAGCATGAGCGCCGTATTATCATAGGTGCGCGGCGACGGTTGACATGATTGTGACAGCAGCTAGTAGCGCATGGACAGCGCGCATCATTAGCACGTCCTGGACAGTTCGGTGTCAGTATTACCGGTCCGTCACAGTGACTAAGTAGACGCAGCAGTTGGTAGCTACTTGGGAGTAGTGAGATAATAGTTCATAGGTAACACGACCTGGTTGCACAACGTCTGCACGTTCTTCGGACTTAATATCATCCACAAAATTCTTTTTCACTCGGAAGACAAGCCCCTAAAACGCATGTATATATTTACGTGCGTTAGAGAACTTGATGTCGAGCTGTTAATTACACATTTCTTGAGACATTCCCAATCCTGAACCTTAGAAACTCTATTGATTATGATGATTACATACTAAACTCTATAACAACCTCGCCGTTTTTCATAAGCTCTAAAAATAAGCATTGCCGACATTCCCCAGGCCCAAGCCTACTCAAGCGACAGCGGTCTTATCGTGAGGCTTGAGAGGCAGGGTGACGGGAGCGCATGAGATGGTACGGAGGGAATACGTCTCGCCCATCGTCCAGTTGGGGTTCTGGTAGAAGGTGTCGTTGCAGTCGAGTGTCAGGTTGACGGCGCCGTAGCCGTGGAATGTGGTGCTATATCGAGTTAGTGTCTTTTCGTTGTCTCTTATATCACGGCCAACGCGCTTGGAGAGACAAGGGAGGCGATGGGGGGCACTTACGGAAACTGCGGGTCCTGGTCGGTGCAAGTCCACGTCTGGTTGACGTTTAGCAGGCCGGAGGGCCGGCTGAAGGCGAAGGATGTCTCGGTAGTGGATCCCTCGGCGGCCTGGCAGTTGTAGTTGAAGTTGCCGTAGAAGAAATCGGACAGCTGCGTGCTGTAGGCTGTGCACGTCACTTTCTCGGGCACCGCCGGGTTGGTGAGGTTGAAATTCACGTTGCCCCCAGACACCTGGTGCGCTGGCGTCGTGAAGTGGTAGCTAGCGCTGTATGTGAAGTCCTCGATGGTCCATGAGAAGTCGTTACTGAATGAGAGCGATGCGCAGCTTGGGTTGCTGCTGCGAGGACCCAGGCCGTAAGGGGCTGCGGCGGTGAGCGGCAGGACCGCCGCAAGGGTTCCGATGAAGTAGTTTAGCATTGCGATGCACTTGTTTACTCTGAGCAGAAATGTAAAGGCGTATTGAATTTGGGTAGAATAATTACTCTCAAAGTCTGATAGATGTTGTTATATGATGGTAGTTGTTATGTTGACCTGAGATTGATGATCTGATTGCATTATTGTTTCCAACCCGGCGCTGCTGGTCCTCTTATATGATGACCATTGCGCCAGATAGGACTCTTGACAACATCGTCTATTCCCTAAGGGGAGCAAGACAATGGAACGTTCCAACGATCTTTCTAGCGGTATACGATATTTGCCTTCTTTGTCATTACGGGTCACGGCACCAAAAGGAGACCTCACGCGGGAACGAGCCAGCCATGACGTAAGTAGATGATCCGTGGTGAGTTAATCCTAGTATGTGGTGTGCCTTTGATTCGCCAAGATCTCGTATTCTCACAACTCGAGCCACGTCTTTCCATAAGCCGATCGCCGTTCAGTTAGCCATAAGGAGCCCAAACTTTGGTAGCGGAGGCTGAGCTTAGGCTGAGATGCTTAGGGAATTCCGGCGTTGACAGATGACCTCGTACCCGTATCGCCGTATTAATTTATCTAAATAAAGGTATACGCAAAGGGTCAACCCTTAAGCTACGCGTGTACTGTATTGTACCCACTCTTCGGATCGTCCCGATCCTTGCCTGATGCAGGACCCTGCATAAAAGTGCCGCTTCATATCCGTTTAACGTCGACGCAATCGCCTTTCCTGTCACCTTCTCGTTTTCAGATCCAGTGCTTTTACTGCAAGATTCACAATTTCGTTTTTTATCGGTAGTACGATGTTCTTAAAACACGTGGTACGATGCATGTGGAAGAAATGGTCGCCTAATGCGGGTAAGATCTTGACATATTTTAGACCGTCCTCGATTTAGGTGGTCGAGCGCACGCTCGTTAGACGTCGACGTAGTATGCTCTTCAAGCATATCTGCTCACCTAGCTACCATATCTCATCAAGTAATACGTTGCCTTCAAGACTTGGTATATGAGATATATGCTTCACATATCGCCTACATATCGACACCCTTGTCTTAAGAAGTGGTGGTAGCTAGCATTTGATTGAACTCGTATATCCCAATCTAGGACGTTCCAACCCCACACGTTTGTAACATATCATTTCCTAATTAATTCGTAATATGAACACCTGTAATACTAGACACACAAGGATTCATCAAGTATTGTCAGTCCCCAACTAACCTCAGCATAGCATGAGTAGGAAGTAATAATATTGAATGTTGTGGAAGTACTTGTACCACCACAACGAGCCTTACCTAAGAACCTAGGAGGACTTTTTCAACGGCCATATATGGCTCGTCGATTATGGAATTCTTCTCAATTGGATTCTACGTCAGCTGTCCTGCGTATCTTAATCAAATTTGAAATACAAAAAAGTCAGCTTACGATTGCTCCGCGCTCCATTGTATTGATGAGAAGCATGTACACGCCCATCGCCAGCTTCTCTTCCACCTCCCACGTACTTACAAGAATAACCCTGCGATCCGCGAGCAACAACACAGGTATCTCATTTCACCTACAACTCCATAATTGACAAGTCAAATGGCCCCTACTCCTGCTAATACGAGTGACGATGTGTAGTGCATGAAGATAGGCCGTTAAGTGACAATCATTGATAATAGTTGTTATTGTCAGGACTCCTTCAGGGACACTAATATGGGCTAGGTGTAGACATATGTTGTTGCGCGAGGATCTAAGTCCTTCTGCGCGGCTACGGAGGCTACCCTACTAGCTATATACAAGAACACGGATATGAGGCTTCCTTTGTTGTGTGGTTTTAGGATCACGACCCTAATCCTGGTGGTGTGGGTTCTGGGGAGAGCCTCATGACAGTTATTATAGGTACGTTGACCAGAGATAATCTAGATGAAAGCAGAGATACCGTTGAATACCTAATAAGTTTATTAGATAATATCCCTTTGCTAAATTCATATCGTGGAATTATAGGTAAAATAACATTTAAGGGTATAAACACACATATTAACATACTGTAGATAAATTTCCAATTTTTAGCCTAGCAACTTCCACTTATCCTGATGGCTAGGTTTTTGAGCTTAGGGGAGATACTAGGCTCCAGTTTGTCTTGGTTCCGTGCCCATTGTGCTATCCGTCATATAATCTTTAGAGATTCGGCTAATTCTTCTATCTTCTCTCTGTGAAGTGTTGTAGTAATTAATTTTCTGATCCCCTTAGCTTTATAAGTTTAATACTTCCTAAGTTACCTTTAAAGCAAGGTTTATATTGGCGCTACTTATACCCGGTTATATCTTCAAGTATGTCACATGGACCCAAGGGACTAGGACCGGACCTGACCTAGGTCAGGGCCTAGGTCTGGTGGACTGCAAATTCGTATGCATATTTGTAATTCTGTAAATAATCATATAATAGGGTGGCAGAGCCTATGGATGGCGAAGGCTTCCCGTCCCTTCCGTATGCCCTGATTCATCCGAGATAGCAACACGAGAGCGCGAGGGCAAGGGAAGCCAGGCGGCTGGCCGGTGAAGTTATTCGCATATATAGCCTGGAGTTCGCCCGCCGGGCTGAATAATAGGACTAGACCTTCAGAGCCCCCTTGATCGCATAGATGATTATTAGTTGAATTTGAACACTCTTCTAAGCACTTGAAATCAAGCCCTTGTAACAACTGTACGTCGCCTACCTCAAATACAGGGTCCATGACAAGTAGTGAGTACCTATACACCTATTCTTTTCGTTCTTTGTCAGAAGTGGATAAACCGAGCCCACTATTTAAAAATTGCTGTCTGTAATGGCACTTAGGGGAACGAAGTACTGAACCATTTTGATAAACCCAACTAGCTAAGTCCATCTAGAGATCGTTCAAAAGGCGAGCGAGTAAGGTCGCAAACCCTTTCTTTCCTATAGACATTGCCCGCAGAAACGCACCTGGTTCTGGACAGTTTGCTGGCTCATGTAAGAGCGTGTCGCTGCCACAATGACAGCCTTCTTCTTAGACTCATCCAAACCTACAACAACCAAACGTCAAAAGCGGAAGTAGATGTTGTCCTTGTCAAGAGCATAGTTTACAAAGATTGCAGGCCAGTAAGACTAACCATGTTGTCGTACTCTTCGTACATTAACCGGGCCCACCGTGCGAATGGTATCTGGTCTTGCGGTACTTACATCGCAACAAAGCCTCGCCTGCTTTACCCCTATCTTGCTAGTTAGATTCCTTCTATTTTCCTATTCCTTTCTTATGTAGATTCCAGCACATACATCACTTATTATAGGAGACTCGGCTTATTCTTGTGTGAACTATAACACATAGTCCGTTTTATAATAGGGGGACTATTTTGTACACAGTTTCCTTTGCACATATATAATTTTTTTTCGCACACAGTTTACTCTACTCCGTATGTCCCTTTGTCGCCCCCTTTCGTAGGTCCCTTCGTAGCCAGTCCCATTGTTAGTCCCATTGTTAGCTGCACGGTCGGAATGTTAGCTGTGCAGCCACGGCACTGCATAGGGACCCCTGTCGACGCGAACGCAAATGGGATGGGGTATAGGAAAACCTCAACCAAAGACGTGCGACAAGATATCTTACTCCCGTACCTTTGCCGTCACTGATACCCAATAGGAATTCTCTCCTAGGAGCATTTAAGCCGCATCCTTACATGACCAATGCAGATGTGTTACTTGTTGGACGCACAACACACACTAAACCCCTAATTACTCGTGTAGCTCAGCTAGAGGCGGAGTGCCTTGAAATTGACCTTGGGGATTCTGAAACTCTTCGTGCAGTTCATGTCGTCTAGTTTGTTGGTCGTCTAACTCATGCTTAACTAGAGTTCCCTCATTGGGCTCTTGTTGGGGCGGTTGTGCAGGCGTTGCGCCATAGTCTTGGGGTGCCGCCGCAAGGCTCCTCCTTTTCCGTCTTCTCATCAAGCAGAGAGTGACCAGCAACGACACCGTCCCGATCACACCCAATCCGACCCCTAGTCCAATACCAGCGGCTACCCCTGGGCTAATCTGAGATGAGTTGTTCGAGGACGACGAGGGGCTTGGCGACGAGGAAGGCACAGAAATCGATTCGGACGTAGATGCATGTTTGAAAGGAGTTGTAGCGGAGCTTGACGTAGTCTCTGTGTTTGTCGGGTTTGTTAATTTGATATTCCAACCCACGATGGCAATCGCGCCCACTGTAGAGCTTCCTGTCAGACTTGTTGTCTCTGTAAGCCAGAGAGCTGAATTGTCTGCCGATGTCGACGCATAAGTCAAAAGCATGCCCGCTGATACGTCTGACAGACAATCTCCTACAACAGAACCTGGGATACCGTTCGCCAGATAGTAACCTCTAAAGGTGAATGACTCAGTGGCAGTTACATACAACTATAAGGTGGGATTAAGACTAAACATACGAGGGACAGCACATAGCAAGCGTGCTCGACTTGTCCTCAACGGAAGTGGCCACTGTCTGCCATTCGTAAGGGCATACCAAAGGCCCCAGGCTGAGAGCAGTATGAACTTCGCGCTTGACTCCTAGACGACCTTGTTCCCACCAAGTCGTTACAGCGGAAGGCACGCAGCGCACGGCAGTGTCGATATCTAATCCATACCCGGGATCGAATGCCACAAGGCTAGGTCCATTGAGTCGAAAGTATTCGCTGCATTCTGCCGATGGTGTGAATAAAGTCGTGAGAGGAACGAAGGAGGTAACGGCGCCGTTACTGGTCACTGCTGGATATACTGATGTCATGACGTGTAAGCTTAGGGATTCTTACACGCGAAGATATGATCAATGAATTGCTTTCGGCTGAGGGATGGACAGTTGATTGCCCGTATAGTTGAGTTAGACAGGCCAAGTTCACGAGGGGCACGAGGCACCAGCGGATGGCCCCCAATGGTGTTTGTTATATATAGGGGCACCCGGATACCAACAACCTGCAGGCATTCGAGGAGTTGATTGGTTGGCAGATCTTGGTCAACGCCCATGTCACACAGGCGACACAAGCTGAGACCATGGACGAAAATATACTGTTGGGAATTGCCCCTGTGGCTGCCGACATGTCATTTCGGGGGTGGTGGAACATTCCCCTTTGAGCAGAGCTCATTCTTTTTCGCAGCCGACCGTGATCTCGCCTCACCAGCTGCCACATTGCAACATTTTTCTTCCCCCGAATCATATGTTGTCTGGCCTCGCTAGCCATCAGGAAAAGTATGGCAGTCCGAAGACAGAACGCGACTACCCGTCGTGCCTCGCAACATTCTCGTTCCCCCTCGTTCTTGAAACATTTGTTTGGGCTCCGAACCGTATTGATCTTGGCTCTTTCACTTGCGTTAGCTCTGTATAAATGGACCAAAGACGATCCTATTGGACTTTATCATCATGCTGGGAGATATGTGAACTGGGATACCAGACGAGAGAAAGTGAAGAGCGCTTTCATCACGAGCTGGGACGCATACTTTGCCAATGCATGGGGTTAGTTGGTGACTGGATTCCGGTGATACAATACTGACACTGCAATAAACCAGGTTACGATAGATACCATCCTGTCTCAGAAAAGGGTTCCCAGATGAGCCCCGATGGGCTAGGATGGATTATCGTCGATAGTCTCGACACGATCATGCTCATGAACCTTACCGAACGTTTAGCCGAGCCTCGTAAATGGTTGCAACGCAGGCTGGACTACAACCAAGACCAAGACGTGAACACATTCGAGATGACCATCCGCATGCTCGGAGGATTGTTGTCCGCGCACTACCTGACCACAAAGCTTCCCAACGCTGCATCCCGCCGAGATTCCGTGTACCTAGCCAAAGCAGTTGAACTCGCCGACAGATTGCTGCCCGCCTACGAATCGCGCTCCGGTATTCCTTATGCTAGTGTTCATCTGGCGAAAGCGAAGGGTGTGCTATCCCATGCGGATGGGGGATCGTCGTCTACGGCTGAGGCCGGGACGCTACAGCTCGAAATGAAGTATCTATCTTACCTAACAGGTAATGACACTTACTGGCGGAAAGCCGAGAGGGTGATGAAGGTACTTAGCGGCAACCACGCTAGTGATGGCCTCGTCCCTATTTTCGTGCACCCAGAGTCAGGAAGATTTACATCGAGAGAGATTCGGCTCGGAAGTCGTGGTGACTCGTATTATGGTTTGAGTTCGCACTATGCCACAGTCTAGCAAGAGATTGCTAACATATTCAAGAATACCTAGTTAAACAATACCTACAGACCTCCGGACAGGAGCCCGTTTACTTAGAAATGTGGGAAGAAGCCCTAGATGGAATCCAAAAACACCTTATCACCACTACCAAACACTCAGGTCTCAAGTTCGTGGCCGAGCTCCCGCGGGGAATTGGCGAACCACTGTCACCTAAGATGGATCATCTCGTCTGCTTCTTACCCGGGTTGATCGCCCTCGGCGCCACTCGGGGCCATACCCTGTCCAAGGCACGCACATGGCCCAGCTGGGACAACAAGAAGGAGGAGCAAATCCGGCTCGCGCGCGATCTAATGAAGACATGCTGGGGAATGTACGCTGTGACCAAGACAGGGCTTGCGCCTGAAATTGCGTGGTTCCAAGCCAATGAGGAAGACCTACGCCCGGCGCCCGGCGATCGACCTCTAGCACCTACTAAAAATTCGCTCGCGGCGTGGAAGAGGGATTACATCGTTAAACCGCTGGATGCACATAACTTGCAGCGACCGGAGACTGTGGAGAGCCTGTTCGTGATGTGGCGGATCACCGAAGATCCGCTCTATCGTGAATGGGGCTGGAAGATATTCAACGCTTTCGAGAGGCACACTAGGCTGGGCCAAAAGCAGGGGTATACTTCTGTGAATGATGTGAACGCCATTCCGCCACCCTCGAGAGACAACATGGAGAGCTTTTGGCTGGTAGGTCATGACAATAATATCCAACATCGCGCTCGTCTCGTAGCCTTTTGCCCCAAGATGAAAGCTTACATTATATGGTTTACCAGGCAGAAACTCTTAAGTATCTATATCTCCTATTCAGTCCCAACGACTTCATTCCTCTTACCGAAGTTGTCTTCAACACAGAGGCACACATTTTCCCGGTCCTTAGTAAGGTAAAGTGGCAGACGGGATGGAGTAGAGGTTGATTGTGAGGTGGTGGAGCTTGAGGCGCGAGGTGAAGCACGAGTTGGGTCTAGGCGATGGAGTCCTTTTCCCCAGGCCCAACTGCATTTCAAGTTGTAGTTATCCCTTGGGCTTAACATGTCCTTCAGATATTTCCATATTTCATTGTTAACAACACGGCTTGAATTAAATAAATTTCCGGCGTATGCATTAACAATCAGAGGCAATTATATGCTATAAATTCAATAGTTCAAGTGCCGTTGGACGTCACTGTTGCACCTACCTATTTAACTAAACATTAATACTATACCTTCTACTCTACTAGAATACTAAGTGCTCTATTGGTAATATATGTTCACTGCTTAAGCGGCAACAATTAAATTTAAGTCCTTCGATAAATATTTAATGATTATTTGATTACTACTATATTAACAGTAGGTAGGCCACAATGCTAGGCCATCTAAGATCTAAGGGCTAGTCATAACTAATCCTTTCTATCATGAAATCCCATAGACCGGTCGCAATGCTCGCCCTAGTGCTAGACAGATGCCTCCAATTCTGGTATAATGCATGATCCCATAAACAAGAACTCCAGTGATGCAGTTTTGATTTTTGAATTCCCGAAAACAAACTCTTAAGCATAGTTAGTTTTGCTCGCCGTCCTTTGCGGGACATTGGAAGCAGCGGCGTGGTCCACTTCGTCTTTTGGTTCCTCAGATACCTCCTTCCCAGAGTCGGGGCTCGGGATTTTGCTTGCGGCGCCAGGCATTTTACCACCGATGTTGGTGGGGGCGAAGGCGCTCTTGGCCCGGATCTTGTGTCCGTAGAGGAGGAAGAGTACGGGAATCGGGACCAAGATAGCGGCAATGACTCCTAGAAGGGTGGAAGCCCATTGAATACCAATTCCGTTGAAGAGATAAGTGGCAAATAGGGGGAAGATGGCCCCGAAGAGAGAACGCATGAAAGTATTGGCGGCGATGGCCGAGGCAGCACTAGAAGGGGTATGAGTATAAAGTCGGACGGCGGCTAGTTCGGATGCAACTTACAACATGAGATAGGCGTCAACGAGGTAGTTCAACGATTGCAGGAAGATGGTCAACAATCCGAAGCCGCTGAGGAGACCGGAAAGAGCAGGCACGATCCAATGAATGTCGCGACGGTATCCAGACCAACCGAACCAGAATATACCTCCAGTGAATGCAATACCACCAGCAATAACGACAGGTAGACGCCATTCGGGAATTGGGATTCCATTATTGGCAGCAAGTTTGCGTTGGTACGATGGCTGTGTCAGAAGTACAACTATACCTGCGATGACCTGACCAATGATCATACCTAAGAAAGCCAGACCAGATTCGCCGGCATTGAAGCCGTGTATACCTTGGAATACAAGGGGGTAGGCGGTCAAGAACAGATAAAGGAGACCGTAGATGAAGGCCATATAGAGGGATATTAGAGTGACGATGGGCTCAAAGAGTAGCAGCCTGATTGGTCGGGTGAAGTTCTTCTGGATGAGCTCCTTGAAGTCAATCTCGATTTCCTCTTGTTTAGCGTGAATACCCCAGTTCAAGGTACGGCGGCGAAGCTCGGCAGCCTTCTCAACGAGAACGATTGGAGGATACGTCTCGTTCATGAGGAGTGCGTCAAGGCCAAACGCCAAGAAGCCCATAAAAGAGGTGATGTACATTGTCCAGCGCCAGCCAAGATAGGAGTCAACAATGAAACCACCAACGAGGGGTGCCAAAAGTGGACCTTCCGCGAAACACGTTAGTCGAGATCTCTGAGTCTCACATTATAGAACTTGCTAGACCATACGAAACAAGGAGGCTAAGGGATCTGGCACGGGAGATTTTTATACATACCTGTGAATATACCCATAGAAAAGAGAGTAATGGCGACACCACGAGTCGCATTATTGAACAAGTCAGAGAACACGGCAGCGACGACAGCCAGCGGCGAGGCTCCAAAGAAACCGGCAAAGAAACGGCAGATTAACAATGTCTGCAAGTCTTTGGCCACGGCACAGGCGATGGTGAAGATGGAAAAGCCAAACATGGCTATCAAGATAGGTAGACGTCGACCCTTCAACTCGGAGAGAGGGGCCCAAAAGGTAGGCCCTGTCGCAAATCCCAGAACGTAGAGCGAAACACCCAATATCCCGACTTCTGTGCTAACACCAAACTCCTTCGCTACGTGAGGTGTTGCAGCCGAGAAAATGCTGGAGGTGAACGCCGACGTTATTGTTGTATAACCGAGGATAGCGGCCGTAATTAGCCTGAAAAGTAATGGCTGTTAGTTATTGTACCGATACCATTGAAGAGCACGTATAACCTACTTTTTCTTAAGTGGCCAGTTCTGAGGATGATAAGGGTCATCAGGGCCGTCGAACTCGACGACATATGCTTCACGGTCTGGCAGGGGTGGTGGAAGAGGCTTTCCACCACCGAAAGCAGGAAGCGGCTTTAGGGAATCCCGGTTCCTGGAATTGGGGTCGCGTCCAACTGTGCTGTTGTGTTGACTTAATGCTGTGTGTATCCGGCTGAGTTCTGTGGGATGTCTCTCGAGATCGTGGGATGTGGGAATCCTGTTCATGCTCAGTGTGCGATGAGACAGGCCATCCTCGCTAGAAGATGTCGTCAACACCGACGTCGCCGAGATCACACGCTCGACCTCATTACTAGCTCTACGGTGCGTTGGGCGTGGGCTAGACCCCGAGATCGCATCACTCTCTGCCCGCATGAGCTCACGGTCGATCTCCTCCATGTTTCTGTGGCCGCGACCTCGCTCGATAATCTAAGTCTTCTATTTGGTTTCGTCGTTGACTTTAGGTCTATAGTAATGGAAGACTTCAAAAGGGGCTCTGTATATGAGATATTGGTGGGCCGAGTCAAGAATGGCAGGGATAATGTGTAATAAGTGTTTAGAGTTTATATAGTAGCTTTGCGCCTATTAGTATGACACAATTCCTCCCACGACGCTGTGGTAATTGTTGTATAACACAGAGAAAGATTGAGTTGAGAAAGCGAAGTTTATTAGCGGCGAGATGAGGGAGGAGACGACGGGTTCATAAATGAAACGTTCAGGTCCTTGGGAAATAGCTGCCCCTGCCAACTCGGTCTCGAGCCTCGGCGAATGACATTTTATGAAAAATCAGATCGGACTTGATGAGTTTATCGAACGAGTCGGGCTTTCGCCTCTACTTTTTTCTGGGTCCGATGCCGCGGTCTAACTGGAGATATGTGCTGGTGGAGCCGCAGTTGCACTTGTAATGCAGCTCGATGACGACAGAATGCTGAAAGCGGAAGTGCATGTACTCTACTTGGGCGCGGGTGGAGATAAAGGGTGGCATTAGATGCCACCCCCGACGGATCTGTTGTGACCCTCCGATCGTTTGTGCCGAGACGATATTTCCTCCCGAAGAAAAAGAGGGCCAGCGCTAATAGGAATCGGACCTAACCTCTATTTCTGTCCGCCCAACGGCTCCACCTAGTATGGCGCAACATGCTGATAACGCAGCGGGCCAGCTGTTATCAGTTCGCATAAGAGAATGCGGTAGGGTACCAGAAAAATCTAGAAACCCCGGTGCTTGCCGCTGGAATGAAATGCATACCTAGGTAGGTAACACGGTTCCTGCTGCCAAAGAACGGCTGCCATAAGCGCGAATCCCGATGCGGCATCCTAACCCCTCCGCTGGGTAGGTATTTTTCACGTGTCTCGCTCATGTAATAGATAACTAGAGGCTTTGTCACCCTTTGCGGATTAACAACCACGTGCTTAGATTACTCGGCTTGGCAGAAGGACTCGTGCCAAGCTAACTAAGTAAATTTTTATTCTACAGCATTGTGATATTTCAACTTCCCGAGGAGACTAAAATTTTGCAATCGTAAAAAATCTTTTTGTACACACAGCTGGAGCGGCTGCACGCGGTTATCTGGGGGCCATGAGGATACGATAATTAATACTGCAGCTGGCTGGACAGGACTTTTATTCTTAGACTTGAATGCAACCGAGTTAGAGAACGGGCTATGGGCCGACTAGGACGCCGCTAGCTAGGTACCGGTACCTCAGTTGAAGATTCCGTCCACCCCACCACGGCCCATCCCATCCATTCTGAATGATTAGTGGCGTCAACGTTTGTCAGCCGAACCCTCGGCCTCGGTAGTAAAATAGCTACCAAGGCGCTACTACGTAGTAGGAGGAGCGGAATCAATAGTACTAAAATGTTTTATTCTCTATTATTGTTTTTATTTTACCTCAGTTGATGTTGGCAGTGTTCTTATAGGATTGTACTCTTATTTGAAATTCGCTTTTAAATCTTGTTACTCTTGCTCGTCATGCTGGAAGAGTCTGATGTTGATGCGTGAATCATTGCACTGCCACGGCGGACAACGGCTCAAGAACTCCGATGCAGCACGACGTCGGTTTGACGGATCGGTTGCATTAGTTGTGCATATCATCTCAAACCCTCATCGGATCTACAACACGAATTATGTATGACATGAATAGTGTTCTTACAGTTAGAAGCCAGACGGCATGAATGATTTGTCGCGATCGGAGGCATGAGGTAAGCCAGCAGACAATGGTGTCTATACTAACAGGTTTGACACCGACCACCGAATCCCTAACTCCGCTGCCCCTAGGACACTGACAAGCTTCAACTACATTAACACTGAGCGATAACACCAGATGGAATTGCTTCTCCAACTTGAGGCGGCTAATTAAATGGTGAAAATTGTTTCAACCTAAACGGCATCGTGAAACCGTGGAAATCATTAAAGGTGGGTTTGCGATTCAGTTATCTCTTTTTATGGTACTTAGGTAGTTTAGGTAGTTATAATCGATATCATCTCACGCCCCAGCCATGCTCGAGTAAGCCAGTAGCTTCTTCCAGGCTCAAACCCGCAGTTTCGGGATAGATCCACCATATAGCAATCCATCCGGCAACACACACGACACTATACAGCACAAAGGTCCAAGACGCAGTAAGCGCATCCATCAGAGGCAAGAAAGTCAGCCCGACGATGAAGTTAGCTAGCCAATTCGTTGCAGTCGCGAGCCCACTACCCAGAGACCGGACGCCGAGTGGGAAGAGCTCGCTCTGCATCCACGGCACGTTGCCAAGCCCGAGCGCGTATGCAGCCACGTAGACCATGATATTTGCGAGGATGAATATGGCAGCGCCTTGTGTTAAATCTGTGTCGCGGGAAGCGATGGACGGCATTCCCGAGGCACTGAAGCCAAAGGCCGTCGCGAGTAGCCCGAAAGCCATGAATGGGATCGAGTATAGCAAGATTCTCCGCCGCCCTATCCTATCAATAAGCAGTAGTGCTGCGATTGTAAAGATAAAATTCGTAGAGGCAACGGTCAGCGACGTCAAGGTGGGCACACGGAAGCCAAGCATGAGGAAGATCGTCGCCGAGAAGTACATGAGTGAGTTCTAATAGGAATATTAGTAACAAATCGCTTCGATGCGTTCTGCAATGCATGGGAAAACCTACGAAGCCACTTAATTGCTGCAACCCTTGAAGTAGACAGGCTAAAGTCAGTGCTCGCCGGTTCTTGGGCACGGACAACAGCTCGCGCCAACCCTTGAGCCAGCTACGACGGTTTTTACCATCACGGTTACCTAGACTTACTCTATCCTCCTCTTCTCGGACTTCGATTTCAATGTCTTCGAATATGCTGTCCACCATTTGTCTAGCAATAGGGTCAGAACTACAGGTCTTGTGGATGACAGCGCGTGCTTCGTCTAGCCTCTTAGCTTTGACCAACCATCGCGGCGTCTCTGGCATGAAGAATAGCAAAAGGCACTGCACGACCGCAGGGACGGCACCTAGGCCAACCAAGAGTCTCCAACCTATGACTGAATTGCCATGTTCGGCGAATACCCAGCCAATAACATATGCAACAACCTGACCCAGCGTGATAGACAATACATTCATCGTGACCACCATTCCGCGATGTGCGGCCGGAGCCAACTCCGCGAGATACAACGGTGTCACGAAGCTGGCTGCGCCGATCGCCAGGCCGACGATCGAGCGCCCGAGAACCATGTGCGATACAGAGACGCTGAACGCCTGGATCAGGGCGCCGAATATGAAGAGAATGTCCGCGACTAGAATGACGGGCTTGCGGCCGAGGCGATCGGCGAGGATAGAGGACAGCGGAGATGCGACGAGGGCGAAGAGCGACGTTGCGGACGTGATGATGGATTTGTCGATGGAGGTCAGCTTGCGATTCGATAGCGAGGTGCCGATCGAGACCAGCGTCGCGGATATGACTCCGGTGTCATCTATATAAATGCCATGGTTAGCCCAAATCATGCAACGAAGAGCACACAAATAGGGGAAGGAGATAGAAAGCATACAGCCAAATAGAAGACCGCTGATACCTGCAGACAACGTCAATAACCAGACAAAATACCCGAGCCGACCAGTATGCCTCGTCCTGCCGTCTGCTATCGGCGTATTTGGGTCGTCGTCGAGGAGTGTCTCGGCGAAGTCGACCTCATCATCGTCGTCCCCATCCTCGTCGTCCCGCCGCGCAAGCAACGGAGCCTCTGCCTGGCTCGCCATATCAGCCAGCGTGTCTTGGTTCACACGAAACATTTATAAGAAATGCGCAGATCAGATTTCGTTCGTTGTAGCATTGCTACTGCGACCTCGAGGGGCTAGGTAGATGTCTTTGAAGTGACGAGCTGAAGTTGACCAGACTGACTATGTGGGGCTATACGTACCTATGCAGGCTTAGCTGCAGAAGTTCATTCAGCCCTCTTCCATGTCACAATAGACTTGAGGAATAATTCTGAGGGGGAAAACTTGCTGTATATAGCATGTACGCGAATATGACCCTAGGTATATCTTATTATTCACATACTTGATGTTTTAGGTAGTACCTAGAATGGTAGAACGTTGCAGTACATTCAACCAACACTTCTACTTATTCGTTTTGTCCAGGCCGAAGTCGGGAATTCACCGATTGGCTGCATTCACAACGTCGTGGAACTTCTAAGATCACCTTAGTTTTACCGTACCGAATCACAGCGGGAATTTCATCTAGGTAACGCATGCCTTGGCATGAAAGGCATCCAGAACCGCTGCTGGGACCTTAAAGCCGCGAAGCAAGGTAGTTATCAACATCTTAGGCCAGAATTCAGCGTTGCTTCGGGTTGATGAAGGAAACACATTTAATAAGTACACTGTTGTTTGGTATTGTTGGTGGGATGAAGTTCAAGGAGCGAGATTAGTGTGTTACAGCTAAGGCCCGGTGGCTTTAGAATGGCGCCAGCCCGATTTATCGTGCGCTACGAAATTGGCAAAACCTACAACCAGGAGAAAGGAGGATACTTCTCACAACACGCCCATCTATGGTTTCTTCAAAGCTATCAATTTGGCCCTGTGCTGAATAAGAGTGATTGGTTAGCATTATATCTGGCGTTAATCATGTTTTATCAAGGCTTTTTCCTTTAATGAGAGTCCGCATTCTTTCCGTACATCATACTGCATTGGAACCGTAATCTTTGACTCTTATGCCCAATTCCTAAGATATGCGAGGTGACGATTGTACTTGCTACAGAAGTCGAGGTGCTCGAGAACCTAACCCGCGCCAGATTCCTAAACGCTTGGGTAACAACTCATACTCCATTACGGCCGGTCGGCTCGGGTGTATTATTCGACGAATTCGAAAGGATGCGGGTCAAAGGTGTCATACAAATTTTCCTTATGCTCTGCCGCTCTTCTCTCCTGATTTCCAGAAGTCTGCCATTTTATGGCTCTTTTCTTCTTGCCCCTTCGAATTTCCATTGCCAGTATTCTCAACATCCGTACCTCTAGCGGTCTGGTCATCTACATCGCGCTCGACTGTGAGTGGCTATTGTGTCTCGATGCTTGTAGTCGCCGATAGTGTTCGTGTACTTTGTGGCAGAAAAGCCTTGAAGAGCCTTTCTTCTTGCACCTTTTTCATCGTGACAATTTCCGTGCTATAGTGAGCAACTGCCTGCAGAGACTCGTCCATCAGAATGCAATGTTGCAAGTTCTAACTTTCCCGACAGGGGAAATGGGTTATGGGGACGAGACAGCTTTAGGACTGACATAATAGATCGCATATATGATGCACGCGACAATCAACGCAGCAACGGCGACAGCAAATGCGGCTAAGACTGTCGACCGTACCTAGCGTGGACGTCCCTTGAACAGACACCAATTGTGCGCGTGGCACCAAGACTTCCATGAAGTTTTGTCAATGTTCCATTCTTGCTCTCGGTGGTGACTGCAATGCGAATTGTCGACAGTGCCTCGGCTTTCATTCTTCTTCGGCTTCTTCGTAACACTGTCTTCGCTCCTAGCTGACTGCTGTGTGCGTTTTGATTCTACCTTGGAACGAGTGGTGTCGTTTTCGGATGACATTATTTCTATAAGGGTGACTTGAGTCAAGATACTGTTAGGTAGGAGCACTCGGATTTCGAGATTTTGCTTGGGTATGTGTATTGTTATAGGAATATGTGCTCGGAGTCGTTTTCTTTATGAGCACCCCAGAACATATTGCGAGTTTGACACAGTCCTGAGTAGACGGTGCATCACGACTTCTTTGTGTGGGAAATGCGAGACACTTATTTAAAGGGGGGGGGGGGGGGGGGGGGTTGAAAACTATAGCTTTGAACATCGTCGCTACCTACACTAGGAGACCAAGTCCACAAAATTAAACATTGAAGTAAAGCAACAACGCTTCTGAACTTCTTGGGTAGTTCTCTCATTATTTCGGGGAGCTTCTCCTAATTAGTCTTAGCAGATTACGACTGCAGTGGGTAAGGAAAACACTCTCGAGAAGAAGGTCCGCCTGGAGCTTTCTAGGGCACCTATATCAGCTGTGTAACTCTCCACCTTTTAAAGCTCCGGACCTCATTACAGATAACTCGGATGGGCTAGAGTGAGGAGAAATATATTACTCAAAGATCGTGATTGGCCATAGAAATGTATGTAGTCGCTTAATGGGGCAGATGATGATTAATTTGATATGGAGTTCTCATATATAATTTCTATTGATATTTATTGCTAATGAGCCGAATATAGAGAGTTAATGAGTTTAGAACTAGGTATAAAGTAAAGAGGAGCTTTCCCTGCTCCTATTCACTACGTATTAGCCACCTTCGTACTTGCGAAGAAGTAGACCTGCGTTCTATTGTAGCCTGCCATTGTACGATTAACCATTTGGAGGTCAAAAAACGGCTGCGGTCTCCGTATTACAAATCCATTTAACACGAGAAGAACTATTGATGAAACTACATACCTAGGTAGCTTTGAAATCCTAGAGAATAGATTGTGAACATCTGACCAAGCAAGCTCCCCTGATGATCCTCAGAAAACTGAATCGCCTTTTTCTACCATCCACTCGATCACCTAGTATTATCCCGAAGCCTTTCCCCGAAAGACAAGAACCCTCTCTAGCTCGCCTGTAATCGAGTTTTAAGAGAGAATTTTCGTTAACTCATGTCTTCTTTGGATATGCCTTTGGATTCTTAATCTTGTCTACAGCTAGCTTTCTCTAGATCGCATTTTATACATTTGATAAGGGCCCCTTATTAAGAGGGGGTTACGGTTTACAAAGATACGGAAAGGTGACTCGAATGCTCACAGCTGCCCCGTGACACAGCTTGAAGGCAGGGGAATACGGTGTTGCACAGACACGAAACAGCCTTGACTGATTGCGCCAGAGGGCAAAGGTTCATCGGGGAAGTCCGGCTTTCTTCTAGGTCATGAATAGACCTTGGCTGATACTAAGGTGTGGTCCAAGTAAGGGACACAAGCAAGGGATGGCACCCTAGCAGATATATGGGCTGGTTGGCCCCTGAGTTTTAACTCCTAGCCTACGAGGTACCATATAGGCAATTTATATGTAGGTATAGAGCTATCTGTACTACTATTATCTCAGGCCTTGGACATAACGTAAGCAAGCGTACAGGACATTGATGACATAATATAAGAATAGAAAGAAAGAAAGAAATGTATATGAGTTCGTACGGCTTCGGGCATGATGGACACTGGTTATCGATTGATATATAACGTCTCTGATATCGCCAGAAATCGTTCTAGTCTCTCTCATACTTAATCTGAGTTTCTTGCCCAGATTGTAGAACATAGCCGGTTGATTCGTCTAACCTAGGCTATTCAACTTTATTTAACTGGTAGCTGGCTGGCTCATTGCTTCTATCCTGATGATGGATAGTGGTTGGTTTTTGGACCATCTTTGTAGATGCATGTATACCTAGGTATCTGCCTACTCCGTAAACGAGAACCTACTACTGTAGGAACATAAGTTAGATGGGAACATGCACGTGCGGTTGAGAACTGGTATAAGTACTGCGCAGGTAATATAACCAAATTAGGCAAGTGGGGCGGTGTTTAGGGTCCTCCAATGGAGAATGGAAGCTGGATCTCCAACGGGAAGGGCACCTGCATTCAATACGGAGTACGGGGGCACAAACAGCACGGCGACTAGGCTTAGCGCTTCCACCTACCATCCTTCTTTGCTTCGTAAATGTAGACACACCTGGTCAAAACCACTTTTTAATCCTGAATGTGCTTGTGTGTTGAACCTAGTTATCTTCCTTTTACCAAGGAAATTATCGCAAGGACACTGCACTACACTCTAAAACCGGAGCTAGTCGGACGTCTTCATGCAATCCGCAACTCTCTTTCCCTAGCCAAACAGCCACAGTCAGATAACAGCCAGCCATATGAACAAGTCCGATTGAAACGCCGTCCTTCTCACCTCCCGGTCGTCGACGTCGTTTTCCCACAACCTCAGCGACTCCCGCGCAGCTGCTACCACGTAACCATACACGATACATATAAATAACAACACTGTCGTCCATTAGCCCTCCATGGCTGCCCCCGATGCTGCACAGCACGTGGCAGCGGGCACGAGCAAAAACCCTCGTCCCTCCCCGCAGCCTCAAACGCAGCCTCAAACCAAGCGAGACAAGAAACGCCAGGTCTTGAACGATCGCCTCAGCGCCCTCTCTGAGCAGTTCAACCGCGAGAAAGACCGACACTACCGAGAAGAGCTACAGAAGATCCAGGTCGACGTCAATCTCGTGTCCCGAGTCGATCCTTATGCCGACCGCCCGCTCGACGAAATCGATCGCGAACGAAGGGAGAGAGAGCTCTCCCAAGCTACCAACGGTGCCAACAACAGTACCACCAACGCCTCCCACCGTAGTCTTTTAGAGATGGCTGGGCCTACGTTCCAAGAATGGATTCGTGAAGTTGAGGATCTACTAGAGACTCGTGATTACGATATGACAGCCCAGAAGGTAAATACTATCAATGCCTCAAACTACCGCTTGCGCTGCGAATCGGCTAACTCTCAGTACCTAGTACGACTACGAGCGAAAGATGCAAGACTATCATAATACCCACGCCTATAGAACCGAAGTAGCCAAGAGAGAGCATAAGGCGCTGTCAGATACTCTGAAGGATAGACTGATCAACAACATCATGTCTAAGAAATACCGACTTACAAAGGAGAAAGAAGCGATCGATATTTCCGACGGCTCAGCACTGCTCCTGCACCCAAACCAATTCAGCCTGACCAACCCGGCCAGCCCTGGTGGTCCTCATGGAAAGAGGAATACTAGACTGCGACGTGAGATGGAAGAGTTACCTGGCTTCTCCGATAATAAGAAAAGAAAACGCCACGCGGCCGATGACGACGGATCGCCGGTGCCTACTCGTAGAGGTGACACTTCCAATGCGACGCCCTTCTGGCAAAGCGATCGGCTCAAGAGCCTGCGCCGGGGGGCGGGCCCGGTTTATAGCCTGGACAAGCTGTTCACCGACAAGGAGCTCTCCATGACCTACAATACGGCAGCTCTGGCAGCACACAAGCACCTGCTGACGCGCCGGGATGCTGGAGGAAATGTGCTTCCTTCGCCCGAGGAGAGTGACACCAGCAACGGAGAGGCCAACGATGATGAAGAGGAGCTTTCAGCGGCGACGATGGAACGCCAACCCTCGCATACTACGCGCAGTACAAGAGGTGCCCAACAGAACTTCTACGACGACAAGGTGCTCGGCATAGAAGGGCTGGCAAACTTTGAGCTTCCGGGTAATCTCAGCAAGGTGGCAGCTCAAGACCCGAAGATGCCTCCACTGATCCAGTCGCACTACGTCAAAGCATACGTCAAATCCGAGTCCAACACGCCAGCTAGTTTGTCAATGGAAGACACACAGCAGGATTTGACGGTGATGACGATCTGGAAGAATTTCCAGTCCAAGAACGGAAAAGGTTCTAACATAGACCTCGATAACGGCGGCCGCCGTCTACTGGAAACTATGTCGATCCCCCAGCGGAGGAGCAAAAACGCCACTTATGTGCAACGAGCTCGGCCTTCTACGGAGGCGCTCTCGGAGGCGCTGGGTGTGTCTTCGAGTGCGAGAGACGACCCGGCCGGAAACCAGGTTCCTTTGAATGCGATTACAAATTCATCTGCCGGCGCTCCTATGAGTCGTCAGAGCAGCCTTGGTGGCGTTGCCATGAGCAGAACTGGTAGTGGCAGAGGCAAACGAAAGGGATGAGTTTTGATTTGGTATTTTGTGAACGAAGATGAGAGTCTGTTATGAATCTAGAGATGGTGCCTGCGCATTGCTGGTATTTCATGACCCTTGGGCTAATATCCTTACTACATGTTTGATATCAGCTGGGTCATTGGGGCGGGGGGAATATCTAGCACTTTATAACATTGCCAGCGCCGAGGAGTTATTGTACGATGTCAAACGATGCGTTTCTTCGGGAATATAAGACTAGTTGCACCAACACCAAATTTCAATGTTGCTCCTGATGCGCTTGTGTCATAACAGAGGTTAATGCTACACTTGTACAAGCTACTCTACATTTCCTATCTAAGGTAACTCTTCAAAAGAATTAACAGGTGATTAACAAGTTAAGTGCTGCTGGATAGCAGCCTTCGCTGCTCTTCCAGCATCTATCTACACCTGCCTCTGCTCCTGCTCCTGCTCCTCTTCCTTGATCTTCACGAACAATTCCATGAAATCCTGCACATCCTGCGCGCCATCCACCTTGGCGTTCTGCACCATGAAGCACGGCACACCCTGGACGCCCCGAGCTCTCGCGCTGCGGTCCTCCTGGTCGACTTCCTCGCCGCCGTCCCCGCCGTCCAGCCACGCCAGCATCGCCGCGCGATCAAGCCCCACGCTCGCTGCCACGTCGGCGAGGGCGTCGTGGCTGGTGATGTCGGCGTCGCCCTCGAAGTATGCCGCGAAGAGCGCCGTGACGAAGCGGTCTTGGGCGCTGGCCTGCTCGGGCTCACCTTCTTCAAAGGTTGGGTCGGGATTGGGTTGCTGTGTCTTGCTGTACGCGATCGCCCGGTGCGCGGACCGCGTGTTGCCTATCCTGCCGCGGAAGCTGAACGCTATCCCCTCCTGCCGCCCGATGCTCGCGAGGCGGGCCGTGAGCTGCTGCGCGAGCTCTTTGGTCTCTTCGTCTGTGGCGCTGAGGTCGGAGTTGAATTTGGATCTTGTGGTGGCCAGTTTCTGTAGCAGTCGCTCGTTGTGCGATATCCCCTTCGCGGGCGCTGTTGCGTCCAGGTAGTAGGCTGTCCAGTTCACTGTGAAGGTGTCGTGCCGCCCGGATGGGTAGACCTTTTGGTACAGCGCGATGGCTTTGTCTAGTCGTCTCTTGCCTATGTAGCACTTTGGTAGTCTTAGTATGGATAGGTTTGTGTGTCTTGTGTGAAAGTGTGTGTGAAAGTATTATGTGGAAAGGGGTTTGTTTCACTTACCCATGGGCAGACTGGGTCGGATGTGATGTTGATAACGAAGTTCGTCATTTTGGTGGCTGGTGGGATGAATTGATTTCGTGTTGTTTCTCTTCGATTTGACGAGGACGCTGATTTGAGTTGTATTAATTGGATTATTTATCATTTTTTTCATGGCCATATTTATTCTGCTGTCTCCTTAAAGCTGGTAATTGGCAATAGCATGAGGTTCGTATGGCGGAACTCCGACGGGCTGTGTCATCAAAACACTGTTTCATGCTCACATTAAGAGAACTACAGTAGTGTGATATAGTAACAGATAAACAAGGATGGTTACATTGAACATACTCCTACCAACGCTAAACTAATACTAACATTAAAACCAGGGCTCATTCATATCTTCAAGTATCCACCAAAAGATGTTCAAGGACCGAAAACAAGAGCGCGGACCTCAATGCTCTCTCTACCCTCGGCATCTGGTCGTGACCCGGGATGCTCGAAGGCAGTATGTGCTACGCGCCCGCCATCAACAGTCGTGCCCTCCTTTAAGCTCTCGCTGTCGAAGCACTCCAGCAGCAGACGCTCGCTGCCAGTCATACCACTTAGATAATGCCACTTCTGGTTCGGGTTATAGTTGATGGCAGCCGTCTGTCCGGTATAACCATGAGGGTATCGGTGTTCCACGGGGATGACGTCTTTCTGGTCAAGCGTCGCGCTGGATGCGAACCCCAGCGGCATGGACTCGACCGGGTTCTTGTTCAGCGGTCGCCAGACGTTGACGATGCGGTAGCGCCCCTGCAACAGCTTCTCGGCGTCCTCGCCCATGTGCTTGTGCACGCGCTTCTCTGCTGAATATGCCGTTTGGTCGATGTGCGAGAACTGCACGGCCTTGCGGCTAGAGTCGGCTGCTGCGCGCCGGACCGTGTGGTCGAAGAGGACTATAGTTCCGCTGGAGTCAGTAATTACTCATTTAGGAGAATTAGGCACGGGTTTTGGGAGTTCTGCTTGCCCCCGAGGCAAGCTTAATGCCTTAACAGGAGATTTCTGCCTCCGCAAGTGGCTAATACAAGAACAAAATGACTCCAGGGGTAGCTTACAGATCCGGTTGCTCCCCGGGATGTTGTCTAGAAGTAGCTTCTCTACCTCTGGGTAGTAGTTCGCCTTGATGGACTCATCGTCCACGAACTCTTTCTCCTTTGACTCGGGTACATCTTGGATGATCTGGAAAGCGTCGCGGTCCAGGGTGTACTCGGACTCACGGCCCCGGACATCCTCGATGGTCACATCTTGTGCATATCTTTCTAGATTGTTCTGTGGCTCACCGGCTGGCGCCGTGTCCACGTAGTTAAACAGCACTTGTCCCTCTGGCGGGGGGTGGGAGAAGTTTAGCTTTGCAGTGACGGTGCCACTTGGAACAGTAGTGGGTGCTGAGATGGCCATTGTAAATGAGGGGCGAGAGGGATAGAGACTTAGTATATAAATAGCGTGTTAGATGGTTAGATGGAGTATATAAATATGAAGTCAGTTGTTCAAGTTACTGAATGAGCTGTGAGGCTTCTATGATTTGATGTGAATCTCTTCTAATCAACCAAAGCAGCGATAAGAGTTGGATTCCTTTTATATTAATTGATCAATGAGATACTATTTATCAGCAGTACACATTTCAAAGCAGTCGAGTGTGGCAGATGGATGTCTCGGACTTCCTCGGTGATTGGCGCGGCCATGAATCACGTCATTGCCGCCAGTCGTCAAATGAGTAATCCGAACCATTGGACTTGACCAGAAACCTCTTGCAGAAGGGCGTGAAACCTGGGAGAAGCACACACCATAGAACTTCGATAATGCTATTAATAGTCATGCACAACGTTACATAATAGAGAACTCCTCCAATTGCCACCTCGAGATACTTACGTATACTATGAAGGTGCATAGGTATAGTATATTCAGTACAACATCTCATCATAATCAGCCAGCGCACTGAACTCCGTATCCCGTTCGATTATATAATCCTTGATCTTACGATTTATTGTAAGAGATCTGATAGAGTTTATATGGGGGGAAATATTATTCCTCATGAAGGAGCCGGGGCAGATGATCGAGTCTAGTGTATCTAAGCGTGGGGAAACTACCTAATGCCTGCCGCATGTTTCTCAGCTGGGTGCCCGTGGCAGCCCGTGGATACAGACGGCAACATTAGATCGTCCGTGGGCCCCGCGCCCCCACACGCCACGTATATGACCACCTACCGTAGGTACCTTAGCGCTATGATAGGTACCTAACGACCGCCTAAACAGAGTTCAGGACGATGCTAGCCCGAAAGTGTCGAAGTAAACAAACTGCTTTTTTGGTGTCTTGTTCCACCCGCATCCTGGCATCATAACACCGAATCCTGACGTACCGGCCCCATCGCTGTAATACTAGAGCATCTTACACCACCCGGACGCTTAACACACACCACTATTCATGCCGACGGATTGATAATCACCGACCGTGACGCGCCCATGCCACCGCAATGGCTGACGCCGACTATTTCCTCGACCTCTCGTCGCCAGACCCGCTGGCCGACGATGCCCCGAGCTCGGTGCGGCCCGCGTCACGTCGCATCACCAAGTCGCAGCCTGACCTGCCAGCCCTCTCTATACCACAGAGCAGTCCGCAAAGAGGGCCACGCGAGCAGTCGCCGAGGAAGCGAACCTTCCAGCTCGATGTCGGTGACGAGCGATCGCCCCAGCGCATTCGCGTGACCGTCGAAGCGGAGGAAGCCTTAGGACATGACGCTGTTAATCGCAAGCTGTTCCCCGCGGCGGCATCACCGACAAAGAGCCTGCGCCATCGCGAGACAATAACAACTACAACTGTACCCTTGAATGACGACGACAATGTTAGCACCCCGCGGAAGCGTGGCAGGCCGCGACGCACTAGTAACGGGACACCGATGCCGAGGGGTCGTAAGAGAGCAGGGACACCAATACAAAGAAAGTCCAAACATGCCCGGCAGGATGATCCACCATCAGAGGCTAGCATCATGAATGATGTACCAACGAGCATAGGGGACGATGGTGACCAGGAAACACCGAAACGCGGCTCAAGGATACGGAAGACACCTAGGAAGCCTCCTGCAAACACATCTGTTCCTTCTTCACAAGCATCCAACAGAACAACTGGAAGGAAACGTGGTCGGCCTCGAAAGGTGCCCATATCTGCAGAACCGACTGTCGTCACTGGGGCTGGATCTGAGGCGAGCGGTGCACCGGCTTCAGAATCGTATATCCAACATGGTCATGACACATCATTGAATATGGGGAGAGATGAAGCCCCAAGTGAGCATGTCGAGGATCGTGACACCGAACATACATTCGACCCTCTGCCGGGACGGAGTATTGGCGCAGCATCTCCGTTACGTTCGAGTTCTCGGGACCCGGCGGGTATAGATAGGCTCTCGGGCTCGCCTACATCCTCGCACCAAGAATTGGCTGAAAATGATGACTACATCATGAGCGAGGACTATCAAGGAATGGAACCACAAAGTGACCTTCAATCCGCTGAGAGCGAAGATGGAATGACACATCACCGGCAAGACACTATAGCAGACGCTTCTGACTTTAGTATGATTGCAGTAGAATCTCTACCTTCATTTCAGGCTTCTTTTCAAGCTTCTTTCCACAGCCATGCAGACCAACCCGCTTCGGATCAACATGAAATGGGAGAGGAAACGAGCCGGATCATCAATGAGACTCTAGAATCGCTGCGGCGCAGCTTACAAACTGGAACAGAAAACTCGTCGCGTGCCGCCGGGGCTGAAAATGACTCTAGTAGGGTTGAAGAACGAGACCAGTCTACTGTGACGGCAAACTACGACAGCATACGGCCTTTATCAAAGAGCCCGAGGAGGCCTAAACAATTGCCACTAAGTCGTAAAGTTTTTGTTGGTAGAGGAAATGTTGACGATTCGTTCTCTACTATCCCAGACAGCATCCTTCACGCGGCCACGCCAGGACGCCCCCCCATGAAATCAACGGTCGATGAAAATGAGCATCATGCCGGGGAAGATGGACCTCATGATGATTCTTTTTCGGAAATACCGGATGCTGTCCTGGACGCTGCAACTCCTAGACCAGTGAGGCGTGTGGAAACGCCAACTCACACTTCACCAACGAGACATGAGGAGCTCCAACAGGCCACTCGCGCGACGAGCCGGAGGCCTAGCGTAGACCATGGATCGAACCGGCTTCCCACACCCGAAGATACTTCATCGTCAAATGCCGGCTCAAGGAAAGCCCATGAAGAAGATGCAGGCTTGGAACCGCGGGACCAGCCCGGCTCCGTTCACCGCACGGATGTGCCCTCATCGCCACCCATCAGAACTCGACCTCGTGCTTTAGATTTTGGCTATTCAAATCTACAACATGAACTAAGTGCTGTCCAAGAGAGACAGTCCTCTTCGCCTCAACGGCAACCAAACCAGCTTCAATCTTTAGAGGCTCCTCTTCCACCCCCACGGCCTTCCCTCTCGCCAATTGTCAGAGCTGGCCGTACTCTTCAAAACGTCATGTCTGATAATTCATCTCCAGAAGTTCGAGAACGCAACCTAGGGAGTCCGTTTAAAGGCTCCATGGGTAGTGATCCACGCCAATCGTCAGTCGCGAGATCACCTTCACCCTCTATCCGTAGCCGGGGAGTTCCCAATAAATCACAACTTTCTGTTGGTTCACCCACTCGACTGGCTAGGAACTTTAGGTCGAACTTGGATCGAGACTTCGGGCTTGCCCCGTCGAGCTCTGGTGAGGCTGGGGATCCATTCGGTCATGGCAAGATTAAACATTCAAGGGCTGAGTCTCTGCGGGATTCAACAATGCAAAAACTACCTGAATCTATCACAGCAGTCCATAATTCTTCCATGACTGATTCCACAAAAGCAGGTCTGCTAGGCACTAATGGAAAATCGAGTTGGTCTGACCACGGTGATGATTCCCAGCGAATGAGTGGCCGACGGCTGTCATTTCAGACAGCGAGTTCTCAAAGTCAAGGAATTGCAACTCGTAACACAAGTGTGGGTCAGGCATCTCTTGCTGATGATACAAATTTACACCCAGAACAGGACCAAGACCGCCACGATGAACATATCCAAGACATGGATGACGACCTGAACGATAGGTTTGGAGAAGATCACTTTGATGACGATGATGACGATGTCGATATTTGGGATATTGAAGCATCCCGCATATCACCCGGCAAGCCAGAGCCACCTCAGACTGCAGCAAGACCATTGAAATCAGATGTACCACCATCTCGGCGGAGCAAGGTCCCAAGTCCTTGGAAAAGGAACAATAGGCGGCTTATCTACAAAGATGACATTGCGAGTTCGTCTCAAATAGAAATTGAGGAGAGCTCACAAAGTGAAGCTGAACAGTATCCGCCTGTCAGACCTAGAGAACGGCCAGTAGCACCACAGCCCCAGCCAGACAACCAGAAACGGGCGCCGGATCCAGAGCCTGTGCTGAAAAGTCTAATACAAGAACAACTACATGGGCAGGAAAACACTGCTTCTCCAAATTCCAGCCATAACGATGACTTTGGAGACTATGCGGGACCTGCTGATTCTGACGAACCTGAGATTCTGGTAGAGGATGATGAACTAAGCGTTTCTGAGCAGTCTCACGAGGCGCCAGAGCCAATGCATGAAGACGACAATCAAAATCAGGTGCAAGAGGAACCAGAAGATTTGGACATGCCTGCAGCTCCGGAAGCATCCGTGGATGATTCTGAGTATTCAATGGTAGCCCGGCAGGCGAAGCAGACCCCCAGAGTACAGGAGAAACCTGCGCCATCTAAACCTGGATTTTTTGGTAGATTTGACATCTTGTCATTCTTCTCATCGCCTGCAACATTGCCTAGAAACAAGTCATCTGGACCTAACCCGCCTAATCACACCAACAATGCTGCAATTCCCCAACCGGCATTCGAGTCCAGACAGTTGAAAGAACCTCCAAAGGCGCTTTGGTCAACTGGCCTATTTCCGTCGATATCACAGAAAAATTCTCAACCGAGTTCTGAGCGAAGAACCGCCTTTTCTCCAGGTTCAGCTCTACGATCTACTGATACCGTAGCGGATACTTATGAACCATCGACCTCAATCTCGCCTTCTCCCACCCGTTCCATTCCGGAATCAGCCGCACCATCAACACCCGAGCGTCAAGTATTCCCGCCAATTCAACAAAAGCAGAATTTTACGCCGCGGCCGGGAGGATCAAGAGGTTCATTGTTCGCACCCAGCCGGGGAGACTGTTCGGCTGCTCGAGACGAGGTCTACGGTGGTCTTCAGGAATCTAGCGACGATCAAGAATCTTCTGCGTTAACAGACGGCTCCGAGTATGAACGTGTGCCACCGCGCGAGAAGCCTTCTCAATGGGACCGAAACCTCTCACCTACCAAATCCTGCTTCCGCTCGCCGCTGAAACCAACAACACCAGGACGCATCGTGGCCTTCTCGAATAACGCATCATCCCCATCAGCGCAGGCTCAGACGCGGAACACGCTTTCTAACAGTACTACTAGCGCACGCAACATTGTCTCGCAAGGGCCCGCTCTTCGGCCCACTCTCGAGGGTAAGGAGAACCAGCCGCACCCTCACCATCACACCCAGCAGATCAGAAAGGCCAACAATAATTCTCTAGATGACAAAACCGTACCCAAGCCCTCGACAACAACCTCGCGAGGAGCAAGCCGGCAGTCGCGTGCCCCCGCCCCCGCTCTCGCCCCCGCTCCAGCAGCAGCAGCAGCGACATTCGTCGCCCTGTCGCAGACGACGTGGTCGAAACAGCACTGGTCCCGCCTCGACGAGATGCTGCAGCTGCGCCGCCGCGACCCCCTGCGCTTCCAGCAGTTGTGCGCCCTCCCGCCCCGCGACAGGCGTCGTTCGTCTGCGCTGCTGGGCAAGGAGGTTGCGGCCCAGGACGCGTGCCTGCTCCTCGAGCCATGGCACCTCGACGTCGTCGAGGCCTTCAAGCTCGAGGTTGGCGGCTGGGACGAGCGCGTCCTTGCCAAGAGGGTGTTTGCCCTCGTTATTGGCGAGGCGAAGAGGCGGGCTACCGCTGCAACTGCTGCAACTTCCGCTCGGTGAAGTATATATTACCATTTCCGTGTTCATACTTGTTATCGGAGTATGCGTGAGGTATGTGGATTGTTTGTTTGTTTCGTTGGCTTGGTGGTCGACGGCGTTGTGCTGTATGGATTCTGAAAACTCCTGTTAAGCTCGCCAGGACACGCATTGCATGCATGCAGGGAAGCAAGGCGTTTTTGCTGCTCTTTTATCATGGTGGTATGGTATGGTGTGAAAATGGCATATCCGATAGATACCCCCCTACACTACCCTACCCACACTTTGCACGTGGCTGTCTTGGTCTGGAATTCTTGTTTACGGATCTTGAGGGACTGGATATGATGCGTCTTCTGTCCTCTCTAGGAGTTGTTTGCGTAGACGATTAGCCATTCATTTGGCTACGTTCGTTCTATATGATGTTAGGGGTTAGGGGTTTGGTGGGCATGACTGAACAGAAAACATGGTTCGAGAATGGATAGCATATGGATTGGTTGCATGGAGTCATGTCACAATTATGAGGAACATAGATGATAACCAATGTGTATGATTTACCATTTGACGCGTACATATAGCGAGCATCGTGTGAATTGAGGCGGGAACCGCAAAGCAGCACCCTGTAGTATTGACGTCCGTTTCGGTCGAAGTCGTGATCTATCTAATATTACATGTAGCATGCGATGCGGTCGACGCAAGCGATCCGATCCCCCGTGGCGTAATGTAATCCCAGTTCTCCTCTTTAACGATAGAAGAAAAGCAACAACCATCTAGCGCCGTTTTATCGACCAGATCTCGCCGCATCTAAGCCATCAATCAATTCGTAGTAGACACCAGCTGACTCTTACTCCAACATGGAGGCCTGGTTCGTGTATAGGACGTCGACGACGTTGCTCAGCTTCTCGATGGTCTGCAGGGCGGCGTCGTAGGACTCGTCGCGCTGGGTCTCGTCGAAGATGGTGAGGCAGCCGGCGCCCTGGTCGAGGACGCCGATGATGACCTTGTCGAGGATCATCTGCGAGAGCTTGCGCTCGACCTGCTGCTTGTCGAGGCCGACCATGCGGGCGATGTGGTCGATCTCGACGCGGCTGAAGGGCTCGATGACCTTGATGAGGTTCTGCTCGAGCATGGCGTCGTACAGGCGGCGCAGGTGGTTCCGGATGAAGGCGTCGCTGCCGAGCTCGTAGCGGTAGGTGCCGAGGGCGCGCTCGTACTCCTCGAGCGACCGGTTCGAGTGCGCGCGCGCGATGGCCTTCATGGCCTCGAGCGTCTGCCCCGCGTACTTCTGCGCCTGCTTCGACGCCATCAGCGAGTTGACGTCGTCGGCCAGGTTCAGCATGATCTTGCATAGCAGCATGTACTGCAGCGCGGCCGTGGCGCGCGGCGTCGCCTCCTGCGTATGGTACCCGTCCAACGCCTCGATGAAGTACGAGTACGCCGTGTTGAAGTCCTGGTCCATCGTGTGCAACATGCCCGACTGCATGTCGAGGTTCGCCTGCAGCAGGGGCGGGGTGTAGACGGAGGCGGCGCTCGTGCGGGCGCTCGTCAGGGCCGCGCGCGCTTTCGAGATGTTGCCCAGCGCGTGGTATACCCTAGACTCCAGCAGCTGGACCTCCACCAGCACCAGCTTATCGTCGAGACGCTTCAGCTCCCGCAGCAGCCCGTTGATGAGGGTTAGGGCGTCGTAGTAGGACTGCTTGGCCATGTATAGGGTGACGAGACGGGTCTCGAGGTTCTGGCGGAGGAAGCCTCGTCGCTCCGAGGTAGCCCATTCTATACATGACTTTGTCACGGCGATCTGGATGTCGGTTGTGTTGGGGATGGCGTCGAAGAGATCGAGGAGTTGGCGGACTGCGACGGTGATGCGGCGGTGTCAGTCGGGTCGGGGAACACGGGACGAGCGGGCATGCAGAGACACAATAGGATGACGTAGGGGAGCTGGAGCGAGCGTGCGTACCTAGCTTGGCCGTCTTGGCCTTTGCGAAGTTGGAGAGGACATTTCTGCTCGCAGTCACGAGCTCAACTAGCTCATTTGGCTTCCTGAGAATGACTGCGTCAGCGATGGGATGCAGCACGCAGACGGGCACACACAACCCGGGTCGGTCCGTCGTTCTTACTTTTCGTCTCGGTACAGCTCGCCCAAGCTGATCAGGGCGGTCTCGTATTCCTTGATGGCGGCTTCTGATGTTACGGAGGGGGACGTGGAGATGATGTCTTTGTAGATGGCCTCAGCCTTGCGCGGGTCGGTGCTTGCCAGGGTCTGGGCCTCTTTCACAGAGGGCTTATCCGTGGACATATTGTATGTGCGGGTAGGGTCGATTGCTGGTGCGGGAGGAGGCGTGCTTCGTGTGGTTATGTCGCTTTTATTTTTTATTTGTTGGTGTTGTTGATTTGTCGTGGTCCTTCGGCTGAGCGAGCTCTTGGATTCATTGGAGGTCGTTCGTCAGGCTGGTTTACGTACTGAGGTCAGTGCCTGCTTGCGCCTGCAGGGGCCGGAGCTCTTACCTGGTAGGCTGGCTGGTGGGCCCCCGCCACCTACTTGGACCATTGGGCAGCTGTCATTGGGTGCTTAGGTACTGAGAGGTGGGCCACGATACATCGAAATTCCGGGGCCCAGTTCGACTTGTGAGATTCTACAACTGGCCCTGCTTTATGTTGTAATTCTGGGTATAATTGACGCTACAATTGTTACCTACAGTCGCACGATAATATGAATGCTATGATTGCTGACCAAACCCGGAATTCTATGAGTGGCGTTTATTTACTAGTTGTCAGGCGTGGTACATAACTATTTATATGAGGCCGTCAATCTTGCACCATCCAACCCTTTATATCAAGTCCCTACCTATCCTATCCTATCCCATGGCGTCAATCTCAAGCCAATTTAGTAGGTAGTCATCTTGTGCACATTATAAATAATACATTCTCTATTATACTAGTGGAACCCCCAAGTCACAGAGCTCATTATACACCAATTCGCCTGTCCCGAAAATACCCCAGCCGCCAACATCTAATTAAGAACGATGGCCGCCCCGTCCCAGACGTTTGTCTTCCCAGTATCTCAAGCCGGTCCATTATCTAACACTTCCTTGGAAGTGGTGATCTTGCTAACTAAATCGTTGAGGCCCATTCATACCCGACTCGGCCCCCTTTCATGTCGTTTCAATTCGTGCCCATAATATACGTAGGGCTAGCACTGTGGATGGGAGTTTGCCAGTCAGGCCGCGCGTGTGAGCCCCGTACGTCCTGAGGCAGATGACGCTCATCACTACTACCACCAGTCGAGTTGGTTGTCTGTCTGTCGAGATTCAGATTGGCACTGACGGATCGGCGGTGCGTGCTGATGCGCGAGCCAGGCCTCGAGGAAGGCGCACCGGGATGTTTCCTCGTAGCGATATTGAAGTTCTCGCCCTGTTCATGAATCTTAAGATTGCCTAGTCCCTGGAGGTCCAGATCGCCGCCGTATTGGTGCACGCAGTGTGGCTCGGAAATCTGGCACTTCTCCGTGAGAATCTTGTACATCGCCTGCTCGACCTCTTGCGCCGTCGGACGCTCTTGTGGCAGCACTGATAGCATCCTGGCTACGACGTGGAGCATGGGTGCGATGCCGTGGAAGACGACATCGTCCTTCTTGGCCGCGTCTTTGGCTAACCCTGTCATCCAGGATTCCACCTGGCCGGGATTCTTGTGGTACGACGAGTCGAGGACCGCACCGCCCCGGCCCGCGAGCTTGTGCTTTGCCGCGCGGTGCGAGGCGAATGCTTTCGCTGTTCGTTTCATCTGGAAGCTTATCAGCTCTAGTATCACGCAGCCTAGCGAGAAGACGTCGGCGGCCTGGGGATCGAGGAGCGGGTTTGGCGTGTGGAGGACCGAGCTGGCGTTGCTGCTAGTATCCGAGCCGCCTCGGCTGATTGAGAACGTGGTGCTTTCTGAGGATGTGGACATTGAGGATGTGGACATTGAGGATGTGGACACTGAGGACCGCTGCACCATCATGTTCCTCCGATGCGCGTTTGGCGATGGTCGATACCACTGTTCGGGTGCGGCATAATCGTACGACTCTCTGTCAAAGACGGATTTGTCGGACGCGCTTACGGATGTCTCGCCGCACAGGCGAGACGTGTTGGCGTAGAAGATGAAATTATTAGAACAGAAGAGTATCGTTGATGGCTTGATGTTTCCATGAGACCGACCCTTCCGGTGGATATAACACAGCGTATCCGTTAGGCAATGAATCCAGTTCATCACCATTTGCCTCCGATCCTGTTTCGCTAATGACTTCAACGAACCCGGTGTCGTTGAGTGGAGCGATTTGAGGTTAAAGTCACTCGCGTGTGTGAATATGACATAGGCAGATCCCTGATAAAAGTAAGAGCCGTAGCACGATGCCAAGTGGTCGCTGTATAGGTTCTTGGCATTGTTAATCTCGCTCAAGAAACTTTCCATCGACATCATTCCGGGATTTGTCCCAATAGGGAACCGACGCCGTGAAAATGTCTCGCCGGGTCGGTTGGGAAGTCCGACCCTGTCGATAGTGTTGTTGGTAGTCAGGCCTGGCCGTCTATCGACCACAACGGGCACCAACTCGTCATCTTGGTAGACCACGTGGTTACCCTTGTCGAGGTAATGTACGAGGTAGTGGAATTGCCGAGCGTAAAACTTCTTGGCTATCCTGTCGTCCCTGCCGGGCGTAAGGGCCAGTCGTGCAACTTGATCAAGTGCAATAGGGAGGTCGTCGTCGTCCCAGCTGTCATCGACGATGCCGAAAATCTGGTCCGGTATCTCCAAGTCTGCCAGGATGAGAAAGATGCGCTTCGCCTTTTCGTCGATCCATTCCCAGTACGTCCCGTCAGTCAAGCCGTCGCCGAAACCCACCGGCTGGTCCAGTCGCTCGATCTCGGCGGGAATCAGGTGTGAGCAGACAAACTGCCGCGTGACAGTGGCTTCGATGAGGGATGTATCCCACCACATAGTCACCTCCCACTGAACGGGAAAGGTAGCATTTCTCTCCCGGTATATGGCCCAGGAAATGGGTTGGATGGGAACGGGCCAGCGACGCGATGTTATAGCCCCCGGGGTAGATACTAGGGGGGAAAGTAATACCGAGTGAGCTTTGTCCCTTGCGTGGTTAGGGGAGTTTTATGACGTGAAACAGCAGCCTGATGCTGCCTCCTGATGACAGGCGAGAGTCTAGTGTAACGCTGTCAGCAGGAGAATGCAATGCAGAATGATTAAACCAGAAAAGGTGAGGGAAGCTCTGCGCATGCCCACGCCCACTCCGGCCATCCAACCACATTATTATTCGCCGCCCGAAGATGTCCATTTTTGCGGTACTTAGGTACAAGAGCGAGGCACTCGGGTATAACAGGCAAGAAAGTAGAGTAGGATAATGTAGGGGCCTCAAGGAAGACTTGTCGAGTGTTGGCGTTGTGGGCGAAGCATGTCGTTGGCTGCTTCGGGGGGTGTATTCGACGGCGCCGACGGACGCCATTGGTTGGTTCATGCAATAGATAAGGAATTACATATACCCTGGTGCGGCGAGGGCCTCTTGAGCCCACGGCTGTCGATTGAGTTATTATAGGGTGCGGGATGCATCCGGATGATCATACTAGGGCGGCCGACCTTGCCAGATTTGATTCGGCAACGCGTCAACGAAATGAAATGGCACGATGTTACTTGTATGTCTTCTTGATCTTCTTTCATCAAGCACTTAAGAGCGTCGTATCTCTCGTTCGAGTTCAGCTCGCTACTTCCAGCCATATTGTTTCGCAGAGCGAGAGGGACTTCGTATTCAAGACCCAAAAGACTCAAAAACCCCTGCGGACGCTTCACAACCACCGACATGCAAACAGTGCGGCAGATGCCCAGGGCATTGCCCAAGGTCAGAGATGTGTGGGATGACCCTCGAGTCAAGGAACATGTGCTAGGTTTCCCTGGTCATCCCCCATCCCCCACCCCCCACAACATCCGGCATGGCGGATTCGTGGGGTTTGGATAAACCACGATACCTACTTGGCAGCTTACAGTGTATCTTTAATTTAACGCGTATGGGATGTGGTTGAGGCTCTTTCTTTTGCTTTGTATGACGTCTCCCGGTAGTAGCTCCGTAGATAGTTCGCGATTTTCCGTCCCCACGTGTTCTCTACATTACTCGTCTAAATCCTAACGGAAGTTAGCTAGTCTATCTAGCACCTAGTGGCGGAGAAGATACCCCTTTAAGTTATGAATCTATACGGGGAATTATACAGTAATGGTGGTGAGAGAGAGCGGACTAGGATCGGGTATTCTGCATTCTGCTACGACGGCGTACCTAAATGACTTCCTGACGTTGCAGCGCTCAGGGCTTTGAAGGCACGACCGAGGGCACGTGAGTGTCTGCCTACAGGTGGTGCAGTCCGAGGCTTCAGCAAGTGGAGGCTTTCATGCAGAAACATATAAGTATATCTTCCCCTGCATGCGATCATTGGAAGAATGGCTACTCGCAATAAAAATAGGAAGACAAGATCGTATAATAGCCAATACCTGCCCGTCTTCCTTTAGTTGCGCCTAATAGGCTATCCATTCATAAGCCATCAGATACGCGAGAAAGCCTCAAGGCATTAACTGGCATGGTACTCAACTATTGCCTAGCGCACATCTGCTAATTTACCTGGTATGATTGTACCGTTGTATCTCAACACTAGTAGGTGGTGTTATAGTGAAATTGTTTCCCTCATAGGTGGAAGAAATGGCATCTTCATAACTAGTAATCGTCCGTTTTATTCTAAACACTCTCCTCCAAAACGACACGGGATTCAAACATTACCCTGCGTCTCAGTCCGCTAGATCAAATCGTATCCCCTGGGAATGTCTGGGTATCTACCAGACATGTTGATTATTAAAACTTAGCTGAGGGCTACTACGGACATCAATCCTACCCAAGCACAGCAGAGTAGACTAACAGTTGCCTACCTGGGTAGGTCGAAAAGGGGGCTTAGTTACTTGCGGTGAAGAAGAGAGCAGCGAGGGACGCGAGTGAGAGACGCAGGATGCGTAAGTAAGAGAAAGAGAGCAAAGAATATAGATAAGTGCTCGACCCTCTCACGTTAGCGGTGCAACCCAAGCACCTGCACTGCACCCCAAGTTGCATATATATGCACATGGGAACCGCAGCTGATATGATACCTACCTCAGTTTGTCCCCGCCACCGAAGTCCAGCCTTACCTACCTACCGGCGCCATTTGAATCGTTAGCTACGGCGGGCTAAAAATAAGTATCGTCTACCGTGGAAAAGTCCGGAGTGGTTAGAGTATGGCAGGTAGCGAATCAGCAAGCAAGATAGGTGCAGGAGATGGATACATCTCGCAGCTCAGTAGGAAATACCGCATAATCTGCGAAGATTCGATTCGACACTAATATAGCCAAAAAGACCCTAGGCCAATTATAGCCATGCTGTGGAGAGCTAAGCCTTTAGCGAATATTATATAATTTATATATAAATCTAAAAGTTTATAGCTTATTATATTACGAAATAAATTGCTTAGCTTTTAATAATATTATTAATTGTTTTAAGTTTTAAACTTGTTTAAAAGCTTTTTTTTTATTTAAATTATTTAAATTTATAATAAAAATTAGTTAAATATTTTTTAATTAATTTTTTAAACAAAAAATAAACTTTTTTATATAGCTATATTTTTTAAAAATAATAGTAATATTTATACTAGTTTATAAAGCTATATAGCTTAGCTTTAAAATAAAAAGTTTAAAAAACTATAAATATAAACCTATAAAATTAATTTAAAAAAAAAAATTTATATTCGAAAAAAAAAAAAAAAGTATTATTATTTATTAAATACTATTATATTTTAGTTTAAAAAACTATTTATTTTAATAAGCTAATATTAGTTAATTTAAGCCGAACTTTTATTAGCGTTTTTTTTATTAAAAAAAGTTATTATTAATTGTTTTTTTAAAAAATAGTTAATTATTTTAAAATTAATAATAAATTTATAATAAATTATTAATAAATATACCACAAAAAAATTTTAAATAATTATATTTAAAAATATATTATAAAATAGCTAGTAGTTAAAATAATATTATAAAAAGATTTTTATAGCTAAAAAAAATAAAAAAAATTAGTTTTATAAAAATAGTTTTAAAAAATATTAATAGTAACGTGGTTTATATGCGAGCGGATTATACAAGCGAGCGGATTAAAATTTTGCTATATAAAAAAAGTCCGTGCATACCCTACCAAGTACTATAAATAAAATAGGTATAAAATTGAAAAAAATACCGCTAAATAGCCCTTTTTATAAGGAATTTATATCTGGTTTTAGATCTTTAATTGGACGTTTATTGGTAAAGTTATGTAAAAAATAAACTTGAAGTAAAAGATTATAAACATATACCCTTGTTTATTATTTATAAAGATTATTAATATATATTAAAAAATAGTATAAAAATAAAAGAAAATATATTTAATATATTTACTTATTTATAGCTATAAAAAAAAAGGTCCGAGATTTTTCCGAATTTCTTTTATTTTTTTAACTAGGGTATAAAATATAAAATAAAATATTTATATACTTTTTTTTTTAACCCCTGAAATATAATTTTAAAAAAATTATAAAAATAAACGGGTTTAATTCTTTAGGCTTTAATTATTTAAAAGATATAAATCTAATTTATTTTTATTTTTTATATTAAATATAGTGGAGTCGCACCCTTATATACAAAATTATAGGGGTATTTTTTATACAAGGTATATTTTATATAATAACTTAACTAATAAACGTCCGATTAAGGATTTGAGACCAGATATAAATTCCTTATAAAAAGGGCTATTTAACGGTACTTTTCTTAATTTTATACCTATTTTATTTATAGGACTTAGTAGGGTACGCACGGACTTTTTTTATATAGCAAAATTTTAATCCGCTCGCTTATATAATCCGCTCGCATATAAATCACGTTAATATTTAAAACTTTTTATTTAAGCTATAATAAATTATTTATTTTTTTAAATAAATAATTTTAAAACTTTTTAAAAAAATATTAAATTAGTTATTATTAAGTTATATATATAGTTATTATTAAGTTATATATATAGTTATAAAAATATTAAAAAAATAGTTTATTATATTAATTTATTTTTATAGTTTATTTAAAAAAAACTTATAAAATAATTGCTATTTTTTAAATATTATATTAATAAACAATTTAATTAAAAATATTAGTTTTAAAAAGTTTTTATTTTATTTAATTATAAATTTTAATAAAATATTATTATTTTTTTAATTTTTAAATAAATATATATATAATTATAAAAATATAAAAATAATAAATAAAAAATTTAATAAAAATAAATAAAATAAATAATAAATAATATTAGTATTAACTATTATAATAAATAAGTTATATATAAAAAAGCTAAAACTATTAATAATATTTTATAATAAAAGTATTATTTTTAAAAAAAATTTATTTATTTATTATTTAAATATTAATATAAAGTTTAATAAAATAATATATAATAATAAAAAATTATTTAAAAAATAAATAATAATAAACTTATTTATATATATTAATAAAAAAAATAATTTATTAATAATAAATTCAGTTATTTTTTATTTAATAAAATAAATTTAAAAAATATTAAAAAAAAAAAAATAATATTAATAATTATTTTTATAAGTTTAATTAAATATTTTTAACTATTAAATATTAGTTTTAATAGTTTATTTAAAAATTAGCTATATAAAAAAATAAACTTTTATTTTAAAAATTTTAATAATTTTAATAAATTATTAAAATTATAAATAATAAATTAATAAAAAATAATAATAATTTATATAATTAATAATATATAAAAATAAACTTTTATATTAAAAAATTAAAACTTAATAGCTAAAAGGTTTATAAAAATTAATATTTTTATTTATTTAAATAGCTATAATAATTATTTAATTAATATTAAAAGTATTAAATTTAATAATTTATAACTAAAAAACTAATATATAATATTTAAATTTTATAAAAAAATAACTATTATTATATTATTTATAATTGTTTTAAATAAATTTTAATTATATAAAACTATTAAAAAAAGCTTTAAAATATTTTAAAATAATTATAAAAATTTTATAAACAGCTTTTTATAAAAGTTTTTTTAAAAAAAAATTTAATAAAGTTAAAAAATAAAATAAATATAATAAAATAGTTAAAAATAAATAATAAATAAAATTAAATAATTATTATTTTAATTATTATTTAAAATATATTAAAAAATAAATAATTATTATTATAGTTTATTTTACGCGGCTTTTTTATTATTAATTAAAGTTTTATTTTATAATTTAAAAAAAAATTATATATTAATATTTTAAACGTTATTTAATTTATATAAAAATTTAAATAGTTATTTATTAAATATATTTATTAATATTTAATATAAATTTTATTATTTATTATATATAAATTTAAAAAAAAATATATTTTAAAAAATTAATAAATAATTTTATTTTATAGCTTTAGCTTATAATTTTATTATTTATATATATTTTTTTATTATTTATATATTATATATAATAATATTAAGTTATTAAAAACTATACTTATTGTTTAAAAAAAAGCTTTTATTAAATATTATATTTTATTAACTATTTTTAAAAATAATAAGTTTAATTATTTTTATTAAATAAATAATTATAATAGTAATTTTTATTATTAATAATAATAAATTATTATTTATTTTTTTTATAAAATAATAAAAATATATATATATAATAAAAATTAAAAAATAAAGTTTTATAGCTTTTTAAAAGCTATTTTATATTATTTTTAAATATTTAATTAATAATAAAAATTAAATAAAATTTTATATATTTATAAATAAAAAAAAGCTAATTTAATTAAAAAAAAAAACATAAAAACTATATTTAATAAATAGTTTAAATAGTTTTAAGTAATATAGTATAAAGGGCTATATAAGCTATTATAAGTATATAAGTAGTAGTTAAGTTATAAGTTAAAAGGTGTTAGCTAGTACGCGACGTAAGAAACATATTAATCTTATATAAATTAAGTAGCTACGCTATAGCGGTGTAGTCGTAGCCAAGCTTTGTACACGGGCTATATAACTAGCCACTACTAGCTTGGCTATAGTAGTATCGAATCGAATCTTCGCAGATTATGCGGTAATAGGTGATTGAGTCCCCCAAGCTTGTCTCGAGCTTCGGAGCTGCCGGATGTGGCATCCTCAATGCCCACCTATTTCGAGTCTGTGCATAGCGCTGCACTGTGTTGGAGAAGAGGGGGTGCATGGTCACCCAAGTTGCAGATTGCCAAACATGCCAAACTCAAAGATTCACTTGGCACGTGGATAATTGTCGGTGCCGGTTGTACGCTTGTATTGGACCACCAACATCATCGGAAGTAGCGTTTATACATTACGAGTAGAGGATAGCGCAGACGCCGGCATCTACGTGTTTTCAGTAGCTATAACTCATGCATGAGTTTCAACATCCCTTGCCATCCATCATATTAAACTCCCCTTCTTCTTCTCCTCGCTCGACTCTACGGCTTTGCGGCCGACGAATGTCTGCATGCTCTGATCTATGCCGGACAATCTACGTGTGATCTTCTGAAGACCGACTGGTAGAACATTGTACCAGTCAACCCAGCGGGCGTACAGAGGCATGCTGATATGGTCGCTTAATCCTAGGTCGATGGCCTTGATGATCTCCTTGGCGATCTCGATGGGCTCCACGACAGGCGCGATGAACGAGTTTGGGGTACGGACGCCGTTGAAAAGTGGCGTGCTGAGTTGGCCGGGCGTCACGAGGATTGTCTTGATCTCGGGGTACTCCTGCAGCTCGGCAGCCAGAGACTTGTGCAGGGCCGTCACGCCAGCCTTTGCCGCTGCGTAATCCGACAGCTGGGCGGCCCCCAGGTGACCGATTACGCTCGATACAGTGACAATGGTGCCGCCCGTCTCGTTGTTGATCATGCCAGGGAGGAAGGTCTTGACGGTGTAGAAGTGGGACAGGAGGTTCGTCTTGAGGCTCCTGTCGACTTCGTCGGCGTCCATGTCGAGTAGCTTCTTGCCAATGACGACGGCGGCGTTGTTGATCAGGACAGTGGGCGTCCCCAGCTGAATGCGCATCCGTCAGCATAGAGAACAAAAACTAGACAACGTACGCTCGGGGACACCTACATCGCGCTCAATGTCGGCCGCGACACGAGCGATCTGCGCCCTGTCGGTCACGTCGCACTGGTAGTGCGTGATGCCACGCGCCTCCGAGCTCTCGGGCGGGCTGATATCCAGGACAGCGACCGTCGCGCCCCTCATCCCGTAGACCTCGGCGACCAGCAGCCCAAGCCCGCTCGAGCCTCCCGTTATGACAATGACCTCCTCACTTAAGTCGACCTCGCGATGCATCCCGTAGGCGATCTTGTGGCTCAGCACGTTCCCCATCCACAGCAGTGTCACGAAGATCGCCCATGTTATGCTGACGACCATGGGCCGTGTATCCCACGCCTGGTGCTCGGCGCGGAAGCATAGCGGTATGATCCATGCCACGAAAGGGTGTAGGAGGGTGACGTTGAGCACCTTGAGGAAGAGGTCGACGGACAAGGGCGCGAACCATGAGTCGTACGTCGGCGGCCTGGGACGATCCATGACGGTGATGAAGGCGGGGTTGATTTAGAATTATAGGTAGTAAAAGGAATGCAAACAGCTTGGCCGGATCGGTGTTGACCAGCAACTACTTCAATCAAGGTGAATTAAAGTGTAAACTCAAAGGGAATGACGAGAAAGTGGTCGGCAAGAGGGAGGGACTTGGATTCTGTTGGTTTAATGTTTCCCGTGATGGGATGATGGGAGGATCGGGCTTGAAACACGTTGCCCCAGGGCTGCAGCCTCTCTGTTTCATCACTGGCACACCACCATATTAGGGGGCGCTCCTACCTAGCGGGGTCGCTAACAATACTAGGAGGCCGTTCGCACCAATCGGCTCGTACCGAGGATCCTGCGCGGCGGCTTATTAGGTACCTGGCAGCTCGCCTATCGACCTACCCGGGTGAGAGCTAACTATTACAATATCATTACCAAATAGAAATAGACGGATCAGGACAAGTGCACTTGAATGCCACGGTTCTGTCACGGCGTCTAGATGAGGCTCAATGGGCAAATACTACTGTGGAGGACTACACATGTTCATTCCTCTACCGATTACCTAAGTATTCAGCTGGGAGGCTGGCAGCTTTCGGAGCCAGTCCAGTGGACGAGTAGCAAAGCAACCTGCCAGCTTCCTCGCCTCATGGCAATGCGCACCACCTCTCCTCGAACGCCTTACTGCAATGCGTACATTTATTTTCCTTTTGGTATTCCATGTTTTCCCGGTCCTGGTAACGCCGTGCCAATGCAATCCCGACCAATTCGAACGTTGATCTCGCCGACAATCGTTTACTTTTCCCTCGCAAGGATGGCCTTGTCTCGTTCGCTTTGCCTCTTCTCGAATTGCTTCTTGGTATGCTTCCGCTCGTTCTCCTCGCGTCTCTTGATCGCCTTTAATTCTTCCTGCTTGATCTCGCCCGCCTTCTTCACAACCTTGGGGATGTGTCTATGCCTCCTGATACGTCGGATTTCTGGCTGCGGGTTGGTCAGTGACGAACTAACGAACCCCGGGTTTGCATGCGGTGAGTAGGAAGCCTGCATAACGTACCATATGACTGTATCGTTCAATCAGAGCATCGTTGTACTCGAGTGCCTGTCGATGTCGAGCCGATTTGACACCTTGTCGTTTGGAGGCGTTTGCTCGCCATAGTCTCACATTGCCGTCGTCACTCCTACAGATAAAATCAGCCTATGACGCCACCGAAGATGGGCAACTTTAGCAGATAGCACTCACCCTGAGAGCACGTAGTTGGCGTCGGGCGACCACGCCGCGGCAAAAACACGCTGCTGTCGTTTTGTGTGATAGATGTCACGGGACACTCCTTCGTCTCTGTTCCATCTGCCAAAGAGTTTTAGTAGTTGTCTTTTTGATGGTAATCTCGGAAATACTAACAGTCTTATGGTGCGATCGTAGCTGCCGCTTACCATTCCGCGGCCGTCGGGAGACCAGTCGACGTCCATCACAGCACTGCCGCACACAGATATCAGTAGACCTCCTGCAGACCTGAACTGCGGGACCCAGGGGCACGTATTGCTTTTCTCGAGGGGGAAGGATAGCCTGATAAGTGATTCCTGCTTTTAATGGCGTATGAGGCAAGACTTGAAATAACTTACGCTACGTGACCTTTGTCTGCAACCTCTCATATTAGTAACTAGCTTGAAAGATTTAATACTGTGAGCCACCTACAAATGTTCAGAGCGCGTTGGACTGAGCGCATGCTATTCGATTCAATAGTCAGTAACTAGGACTTGCGAAAAAGCGCCCACGCGTCCATGGCTGAACTGAGCCAAGAAAACTGCTGAGTGGGATAAGACTTAGGAATTCGTACTCAAAAGCTGTGCCAAGTTAGTGATGGCTGTACATGCTGTATCTACCCAAGACCGAGCGCCGCGAATCGGCCCTAGACAACGAGAATTTGGTAGGGTAATGAACATACCATAAACGTTATGATCTTCGGAAGCGACTGCACTTTTATTCATGTTAGATCTTTTTACCCAATAATACCTTCGATTCTTACAAATTCATAGGTTCCATTGGATTGAAGATAATTTTGTTTAGCCCGTATTTGAGTGTTGTCCGTGCTAGAGGTGATGAGGTTCTCAAATCGTAGCTATGCCAGACGTTAGTAGCTATATTACTGGATCTAGCATCACGCGCGATCAGTAGAAGTACGGTACATACAGTACAATACTACGATCGCCAGAACAGCTAGCTAGCACGCTCGTTTCACTTTTATTAAAATCGACGGATGTGACTTTGATAAGACGCGTCAGCAAGTGCTCGTCTGGGTGGAGACTGTTTCGATCTCGGGAGTACGCAGGGCGCCCGGAGATATAGATGGCCATCACGCAAACAGCCATGCCAGTAGCTAGAAACAGAAACAAGACGGTTCTAATATTACTCACTCGTGCTCCCGGAGGTGGGCCATCGGAGAACTTCCGGAGCAGCGGTATACTGGTCCAGACTATGGATGGATATGCACTAGTTAAGGTCAGTTGAGTTCATATGACAACTGCGGATCTAAAGACCTACATCGGTAGCCGCTGCGAACGACCGGCCATCTCGATGGACGGATAAGGATGAATAAGGGTGGCTGCCGAGCCATGAGTGAATGGGGGGGGCCTGGCTTGGGGTGTTGTATGGATCGAACAATTTTATTGTCGAATCCGAAGAGGCTGTTAATAGCTTCTGGTCTTTAGTGAAAGACATTGCTTTTACAATATTCTCGGCTGCGGTTGTCTTCCAAACTTCTTCTCGGCTGCCCAAATTCCAGCACTTGACAACACTAGGAGGTGTCAGCTCTGACTGGAGATGATAGATAAATTCGGGTCTTACCCATCTCCTGATCCGCTGGCGAATCGTGACAGATCATTAGGATCTTTGGCAAACGAGTAGACGCCGTCCACCTAAAGCCATCAGTATCGTTGTCAAGATTATACAGTGTCAAGACCTACATGGCCGTTTCCAAGCTGACAAATGACTAGAGAGACAGGTTAGTATAGGGTTCTTGGTAGACACCATACACTATAGGTACTCGACATGACATGTAGAGACTGCGACAAGGAGGCCAAATCATCAAGTCAGGTTGTCTAGATGTCTGCCACTGATTAAACTTACAGGGTTGAGCGAACATTCGCTCCAATTTTGTAGCATTGAGTGCACCTTCATCATTTGATCATCAGTCAAACATGAGCTAATAATCATAACAAGACTCGATAAACTAACGAGTATACTCTCTCGCACGCTCAAACTGGTGCATTGCCGGATCCAAATTCCTTGGGGCCTAGACAAATGGTGAGCAGCGATATTGGCAATGCGGATTTGGGTAGGGTCCAACCTTTGGGGCGCTAGACCCAGCCGGCAGATAGCTCTCAACACCGCGCGATGCCTTGATTTTCTTTGAAGAATTAGCATCAGTATCAGTCTTGGAATTAGAATATGCCTTACCATGATGATGATGATTCGCAAGCTTCCTGAGATGGTGATGTTTGCCCTGCGACAGCTCTTGCAGATATCAGATGAAAAGTTCGGTTGTTGAAAAAGAATAGATTTTAATTGGCTGGAAGTGCCTGACTTGGATTTGTGGCTGAGTGGAGCACTTGTGGCGGAAAGAAGCGGGACAGGGCGCTACGCTGCATCTATACCTAGGTATGTCCTAGCCAGGCCCCTAGCTACATTACTTTATAGGGGATTGATCTTGGCCTTACTGGCATCATTCTTCAGTGTCAGCTGTCCGAAAGACTATTTTGTACTCCGTATCACAGCAAGTATATACGAAGGCAATACCTTTGTCTTTCGAACACGCGTGTTTTCTCTAGTTGGACTACAGTAATTTCACTCAAAGTGCTATCCTGACTAGCTTTCAAACCCCATACTCAAGGTTGTGTAAAAGGATTCAATTCAACATCACTGGGGAGAAGGTTCAATGCAATGGTGCAACAAGACTCGAAAGGCTCCATTTGTTAAGCCCGCGTCATCAGCGTCACTAAACTATCTAAGTAAGTATGTCAAAAACTAAACTCGCGACAAAAGTGGTATCGCAACAAAAAAGGGAGGATGTGAGGGCCCATTGTTTAGTCCTGGCAATCTTGAAATAGTCTCAACATGTTACAACAATCTAATAAGAACTGCCCATCATGTCGTGGTGCTGTCACGTCGAGATAATTGGATGTTTGATAGCGAGACCAACCACGTCGAGCCCGGCAGCTAGGAAAGCAGCACCAACCAGAGACATGCCAAGATTCTTAGGTCGCACCCGTGTTTGGTGTTCCTGCGCAAAGGCATCGTAATGACGCGCTATCCCCACTGTTCAATGGATTCTGGCCATGGGAATCATTCTTTCTTTTGGGCTAAGAACCCGAAAATGGGAAGCGGTTGGTGAAAAGAACTATCCAAATTCTTGGCAGGTTTCCTCTTCTAAGCCTGTTCTTAGCAGGTTGGACCGGAGCTATTCGCCCGCCGGCCTATCACAGAGTGGATGGTCGATCAATCTCGTTTGGTGGAGCAAACCATCCATGGCAGTCGTGAAATTGCCTGGGGAAGTCGGGACAAGCTTTATCTCTTCCTGCGATATGATTAATTCCTGACGTCTGGCTTGTCGTCTCTTTCTCCATCTTTGTTGTGCTTTTGGTTGTTCCCGTCAGCATCAGTAGAGAGCCGCATCTTGTCGAACAGCTTTACGCAGGGCAAACGCCGTTGGTTGCTTTTCGGCTCTTGCTGCTGATGTTTTAGACGTTGCGCTTATTCTGCGAGGATCGGCTGGGTTGCTCTCGTTTCTGGCGATTCCCTCTGTTGGCCTCGGCGCTCCTTCGTTAACAACACTCAAGTGTGGACTAAGTCACCACTTGGCAACACTCTCGTTACCGTACGTGGCACAGGCCTTGCATTTCGACCCAAAGGTTGGATCTTAGGACACAACAAGGCGCTACCAAGTAGCTCTGTGTTGGTTTCGAAAACACTCTACAGCATCCATTCGTTTACACTCTAAAGATGCGCCCCTCGCTTCTTGCCGCACTTTGCGGCGCCACCGCTACCTATGCGATTCCGACCATTGAAGCTCTTGGCAACAAGTTCTTCACCAGTGATGGCGACCAATTCTTCATCAAGGGTACAAACGGCCAATACAATACATTAATTTACAGGTACTGACTCTTCTACAGGTGTTGGATACCAGTTAATTCCGGGTTAGTTAGCAAGAGGTACCTAGATTGCGTAGGAATACTCGGTTCTAACTTGAGACTACTTCAGACGATCCATTGACCGACGCGGATCAATGCGCACGAGATGCTGCTCTAATGGAGAAGCTAGGTGTCAATACAATTCGCGTTTATCATGTGGATGCCAACGCAAACCATGATGGGTGCATGGAGGTTTTTGCTAAGGCTGGTATCTACGCTATGATCGACATGGATACTTTCACTACATACATTCTTCCGGTAGGTTCCTTGTTTGGTGTTTGAACGTGGTGCGCAAGCAGCATGAAGGCTGATGGATGCGCGTAGAATGACCCATACTGGAACCAATCGCAATTTGATGCTTACTCGAAGGTCATGGATGCGTTCCATAGCTACGACAACTTGCTTGGCTTGTTCGTGGGTAACGAGATCATTGCGATTAACAACCAATCGCTCGCCGCCCCGTTTATAAAATCTGCGAGCCGAGATATCAAGGCGTATAGGAACGCGAAGGGTTACCGCAAGATTCCTGTGGGCTACTCTGCTACTGACATTGCCGAGCTCCGACCATATCTACAAGACTACTTGACTTGTGGCGGTAACGCCTCCGAGAATATCGATTTCTGTACGTGCTTTTAAGAGCCTTCTCTATTTTATTACACCATCTCGAGTATAAACCCGCGAAGGGTGCCTATGCTCTCAGAACCCATCACTACGCTCGAATTGGCATTTATTAACCTCTGAATTTCGCAGACGGCATCAACTCATACCAATGGTGTGACCCTTCTACCTACATGACTTCTGGTTACGCCGGTCTCGAGTCGGAGGCCGTAGACTTCCCTGTTCCCATCTTTTTCAGCGAAACAGGATGCAACACACCTGGTCCCCGTCTATTTGAGGATCAGGCGTCAATTTTTGGGCCGGAAATGAGCAAGGATTGGAGTGGTAGCATCATTGTGCGTATTTCCCGGGGTTCTTACCCCCTCGTCCCATTGTCCCCTTCATTTGACCACTTTAAAGAGCATAACGGCCTCTTTTCAGGCTGTAATGATGCTTGAGAAACATTCCACTTAGGGAACACTACGATATTATTATTGAAATGGCGATAGCTGACTCGAGGCGTTGCAGTATGAGTGGATTGAGGAGCAAAACCATTACGGACTTATATCTTACGGGCCGAAGGTCGACCCGACGGTTACCGGGAAGAACATATTTGATGGTTTCACTCGCGCGGGCACGCCAACACCGGTGTCCCCAGATTTCGACAACCTGAGCAAACAGTGGGCTAAAATCACGCCGACGGGCGTCGCCAAGTCCGATTACGACGCCGGGACCGTCTCGACTCGTGCGTGCCCGACCTCGACTCCCGACGGCTGGCTCGTAGACGGAAACGTGGCGGTACCTACGCTGGGGGCTTCGCTCGGCACAGGTACCTACACCACTGCCACAAGCGCCGCGGACTCGGGTGAGACGAGCGCGCCTAGTCCTTCGGAAACGAAGAACGCGGTTCCTGGTTCTCAGGAGGCTGCGGGTATGGCCGCTGGACTGGTGGGGGTCATGATGATGTTTACGTTTTGGTTTTAAAGCAACTGAGATGACGGCATGAATATATAGACGATGTATTCTGATTAATGGGCTGTGGGAAGGCCGGGCATCGAAAAGTGGTAGGTGATGGTGTGCTGTTTTCGGTTTGATACCATTATGTTCCGTTCTGACATCGAAGCATTGTCACGGCGTTTTTTTGGTCTTGCATTGTCGATTAGTAGAAGTCCTACTAGGCGCATATAGAAGGTCTCGAGAGACATAATCCACGACATTGTACATCATATTGATTCTTGGTATATGTGCCCCAACACTTGAGGTCCTTTGTACTAATGGTGTAGTCCTTCTGGCTTCAACTGCATCGCGCAAAAATTGGGTTAAGCAAATCAACGGACTGACCTGTCTTGATAAGCTAAGGCTTATGAAGCTACTGGCACATGGTATGTGAACAAGAATCGCCGAGTACTTGGATAAATCACAACTAGGAATGGCCTACAATAACCTCACTCGGTAAATTGTTGGAAATTCGTGATCTTGCATTGGCTATAACCCAGTACGTAATCTCTGCAGCTGGCTCATAATGCCATAACCCGACAGGCCCCTACTCTCACTAGTGGTAGCATCCAGACTACCATTAGCCAATCTCCTATGCCCGGACTCTCCGTCCGTCCTCCCGTCGCGACGACCAGTCTGCTCCATCTCGCGCATGAGCTCCTTATGCCGGTCCTCGACCATCTTCGCCAGGCTATCGATGAACTTGGTGCGGCCCTTCTCCTCGGCCGTGCCGTTCCAGACGGTCGTGAGCTCTTTCAGCTCCTCGATCCGGCGCGCCGCCCTCTCGATGCCCTCGACGGGGTCGGAGCCCGCGTTACTCAGGAGGCCCGAGATCTCCTCCCGGAACTGCCTCAGCACCTTCTGCCCCTTCTCTTCCGTGCTGCGGTCCTGGGACCCCGGCTCCGGCGCCGAGACGGAGAGGAACGAGGAGCTGACGGAGAGCTCGGAGGGCGGGAACACGAATTCCATGGCATCCCCGAACGTCTTCACGACGGTATCGAGCCGCGAGCGCACGAGCGTCAACGTCTGCAGCTGGCTGATGAAAGCCGGGTCCGTGGAATCCCTCACCGTGCCATCTGTTGCCTCTTGTGAGGTCTCTTCTATGGTGGTAGCCGGCGGCGGCACGGCGCCCGATATGCGTCTTTGGCTCGTAGATGCAGGTTGTGAAGGAAAAGTATCGGCCCCCCTCGTCTCGACAGCCTGCTCTTGGAGCCCGGCCGGGACAAACTTCACGACGTCATCGTGCAGGGTGTCCGTCAGAGCCTCGGAGAGACTCAGCGCCTCGCCACGTAACAGCTCGACCTCGTATGCGAGCCGGCTGCCGCTGCGCAGGATTTCATCGGTCAGTTGTGTCAAGGTGTTGGTGAGGCGCGTGGTGTGGGCGTTGAGCTGCGAGAGCTGGGTTTGCGCCTGAGCCGAGAGCTCGGCGAGGGGGACCAGCGAGGGGTCATTGTTCCGGGGCGAGGTCTGGAGAGAGGGTAACGTAGAGTTGAGGTAGTCGGCGGGGCTGAAGGTAGGGCTGAGGAAACTCTGGAGGAAAGGGTCGGAGACGTGGGCAGATTTCGGCTCGAGCTGGGCCTTCGACTTCTGGCGCGTGTGGTGTGGCAGGGCGCGAGAGGCCAAACTCGCCGAGCTGTTCTGGCGCCGGCGGGCGGACATGGCCGAAAATTAGGATAGGGCGAGGCAAGGCGAGAAGTGAGAACACAACCCTGATTCAATGTTGGGTGTTTGATGGGTTAGTGGGGTTAGTAGGTAGGTACTGATTCTCGGCACCTACGTAAGTACCTAAGTACTTACGTACTAGGTATGTAGATGCAAGCCCGCCCCAGTCCCCGGCTAATTATGGGGTACATTACCTAGCTGAATCAACCAACAACCAAGCAGATGGATCCTTTACTTATCTCCGGTAGGTAGTTGTTTCTATATACTTGGGCAGTAGACATAATAGTTAGTGGGGCTGTTGTGGCATTGTGCTGGCTTAGGTACCTGTTGTAGTTGCATGCGCCCTACTTTAGGTCCTCGGCAGCTGAGCGAGGCTGATCATCCGAAGTACCTACAGTAGGTACCTACTTACCTAGCATAAATACAGGTGGGCACTTCTACTTGCCTGGTAGGTACATGATGCAGGTACTGTCTACGATGATGCATGTACATAGGCAACCATGGTTGGAACCTTGGACCTGTGCTACGTTCACATCCTCCGTTAAGTTACAACCTTGCCTGTGCTCTGATTACTTGAAGTGTACACAAGGTACCAAGTGGCCACCCACTTACATGCACTTACATACCTAGGTACCTAGAAAGATAGAGGAGGCTTTCCTTCAATGTTGGGTCATATATAAGCCTCTTTCTCCCTGTTATGCAAGGGAATGCAAGGCCATTGTATCACGTATCAGGCCACGACAATGTTGATGCGCATCGCCCATCTGCTCTTTGTTCAACACGTGAGAGGTAACAAAGGGAGGCACAGGTACCCTGCCTGCTTTGCTAGAGCCACCACCTTGCCTAAATTCATGCGAAAACATGTAGCACCCATGCACTTGTATTACGCATTCACGTATTGATGCCTTCTAGCCTCATATACATTGATATACATTTCGTGTACTTTGTTAAAACAAGAAAGAAATCAAACCCGCATCTATGTTTGTGAGTGCCTTTTTGCATAGGTAGCTAGGTAGGTTGCTAAGGTGCCTGCTTACCTACCTCTGTCCTGCTTATCCGCGCCAGGGCTTCCGAATCTAAAGTATTAGGCAGTGTATATGCAAACCAGCGCCTGCCCGCCAGCACGGGTTGTTTTTCCCCCCCTAGGTACTCTGCCCTATTAGATTTCTTACTATTCATAAGAAGCATATAGTATTTGTTTATTTAGGGTGCGTGTTTGCTACCGATCTAGCCATTATGCATTGCTATTCACTACTAAGTTAGTGTCATAGGATCATTTACTGCAGTTACAGACGCCAACACTAGGTAGTTCCGCCATGCTTGGGTAGCAAACTATTCACTATCTTGCACAATATTTAACTTTGTTTACCTAACCGCCCGGCTTTTAGGTAACCTCTTACCTCTTTCTACCTACTGTTCCAGCCCTCGGTTGCCTATGGCCACTGAAACTAACTCAATATTAGATACGCCCTCGAGACGCTCTCAGGCAACCCCCAGCCTTAACCACCACCTTGTCATCGTCGTCTGCACTAGGTATCTACCATCCACACAAACGCAGAGTGCTCGTTTCCCACACCAATGCCCTTGCACGAAGTCCTTCTCCCTTCCCTCTCTGGCGCCAAAGGTGTTGTACGTTTCAACTCTTTCCGCGTGTGGCATCTGGGGGCTTGGGTCTTCAAACACTCATGCTCACTTCACCAAGCGCAGGTCGTAACCAAGAGCAATGTGCTAATCACTGTTACAGTTTGTATCATGAACTCTCGGACCCAACCAAGCTAGCCTTCACAAAATTGGACAATATCGGTCCAGTCACTCCTGTCCCAGGTAAGATAGACACTTCATTGGTATTTTCTTCCTATGCTCACCCAACATCACTATTATTCCTATGCTTGAACTGTCTTATATGATCTTGACATGCTTCTTGGCTGGTATTACCAGAGAGATATCTACAAATATGATCATCAGATGGTGGCTACTTGCACATTCGCCTTTCCAGACATGACAAGACCTCTCTCACTAACATCTCTTCGTAGTCCTTCCATTCGCAAAATCACCAATATCTGATTACGCCTTGGTCTTATTTTCTACTATAGTAGGGCTCAAGATACGCATAACGCTCGTCCTTCTAATAATATTCACATACAAGAGCCTTGAGATAATAGGATGCCTCCTAGGTCGGCGCGCAACCGCCTACAGGCCGACATACAGGCTGCCAGCCAGGCAACAATCCCATTCATTGCCAGAATCGGGAAAGGCGACGTCGAAGGTAAGAGAGTCTGTTCACTCCAAAATAGGGGTTGTATTTTGGGGTGGTGAGGAAAGCTACTCAATCGCTTTATTGTTACTCCTACAATGCTTGCTGTCCTCTTTAGATATTCGTAACATAACGGCTAACTAATCTTTTTCGTAGATGAGTTTGTTTTCACCTTCGCACATACCCAGATCCCTAGCGGGGAGATAGAGATCCGTGTGATGCCGCAAGGTGAGTTTCAAAATCCATGTTATTGACCTTGCGGTCTATTCCTAGCAGCACGTTCTATCTTATTTGCCATGCTAGAGTAACACTGCATATACCATGGCTGGAAGAACATGGGGGTTATTAACATTATCATTAGATACAGCATCATATCCAAGAGATAACTGCTTTCTTGTCTATACAAATGATGAGGTCCCGCCTAAGGTTGGCAAGACTCTTGATGATGCGATGGCATCAACAAAGGGCATGTCTATAACAGACTTGCTCAAAGCCCTTAGTCGTAGGCTTTGCAGCAGCTTGGACTCAATAGATGGAGATCAAGATGGTGACAAGGACGATATCGTCTTGACAGATGGGGATTCCTTGGAAGTATCGGATGATAGCGACTCAGATAATCCGATCGACTATAGCGATGACGATGACTTTGGTCTGGTCGATGGTCCTCAACATACCTCACAAGCAAGAACCCCCGACGTCATCTTAGAAAGGATTCGCCAGGACTTCAGAACTGTCCGGAAGGCAGACTTCAAAGTGGGCAAGATATGCGGTGTCGATCATAAGTCGGCGTACAGCATATTAACGATGTCCATTAAGGTCAGAAAACTTGGCCTCTCGAAAGAAGCTCATGCGTCCTGGAACTTGGAGCCATCCGATTATCTCGTTCTTCTTATCAAGTATGATGGCGAGTATGTGCCGTTTGAAAACGCCATGGGAAGACCAGTTGGACATACGCCGCTGACCTTTAGGCTCCGTAAATGCTCAAAATATCGACCTACATTGGCGGAAGCACTTGCGGCCTTTTCACCGGCTCTTTCGGGCCTCCATTCCGGGAAATCCAGACCGGAATCTGCGATCGATGAGAACTTACCTGTGGGTAGCAGGACCCTCTTGACTTTCGGTGTTGGGGATTCCATCGATCTATTTTTCGATACAGGGTTCCTTTCTATGATGAAATTAAGGAAAAGTGAGTATCACTGAACCATGGCTATGTGGCAGGGAACGTTATGTGATATGATATTTCACTAGAATCTGTGTGTTGTTGGGAGCTAATTTAATATCTTAGTGGAAAGTGTGTCCTGGGACGACGCGAGGAAAATTCATTCACAGCTTACGACTGCTGCCTTGGATACTGGATCAATCAAGATACCAACCTTGACTCCTGGTCCAACGGGTATCACCGACACAACCTTGCCTCCTATATTGAGGGACGACCATTTATTAAGCAAGGATCCAGTTTCTTTGCCTCTTGTTGCGATGCAATTTGCCTTACGGTACTTAGTCAAGTGCACCAACTACTGCATGATCTGTCACGACAGAATCGATGAGACTTTCGAGGCACTCAAACCATACGTGTGCGGCAACCCGCTTTGCCTGTACCAATACATGAGCCTAGGTCTTGGCCCAAGCATTGATCAAGAAATTATCAATCAGGAATACGTCGTCGATCTGCTGATCAGTTTCTGCTACGCCAGCCTACAATGCACCTCTAATAACCTAGTAAGGCTGAGAGAATTCCCGTCAGGATTAAATTTGCAAGTGCCCTGTGTTCGAAAATATTCATACGCAACCAACAAGGGACCTATGGATATAACCATCGACCGTTATGGAACACTTGTCGAGCCAATAAGGGTCGAAGTATCCTGGCCTGACCGCACAGCCAGAATCACTGACCAATTTCATCCAAACTGTGCGAGCCTGAAGGTGGGTCAATGGGTGGTTATTCATACTGAACATAGCCACCAGGGTGGTCCAGCGAAACCAGAGATGAATATCTTCCACTATGCACGTATCGAGGACAAGATTGGGGTAGACCTATATCTCCATATTGCGTCTCGGCACCCCGTGCCTATGGGAGTATCATCGTATGAGGAAGTGAGAAGCCAGGACTGGGACAAGTCTGGCTGTACTGCAGGGCGGCTGGTGTTTTGTAACCAGTCTCTGGACGATCTCCAGAACGACGAGGAGAAGGCCTTTTCGCTCAATCTACTGCTATCCACATTGCCTTCTGTTAGCGAAATGCGGTCTTATTTGATGAGCGACAAATCTCGACAATTGGTAACTTGGAACCGAATCCCGCCGGCAGCAATGAAATTGTTAAGGTGGATTATCGCGTCGAACCGCTCCTTCATTGTTCAGCTGGATGATCCCTCGAGTAACGAGGTAAATTCAAGCGACACAGGAGATAAAAGGCTGGATCGATCTCAAGAGAAGGTATCGGGACTCGACGGTTGGATTCAGTTCAGATTTGCGCAAGGTTCTCCTGAGAAGGAGGCGCGCTTTCTTGACGCCTTACGGGAGGTGGATGGCCCACAACGCACAATCCTAGCGTGGCAGTAAGTTCATCGCGAGTATCCCTTTTCTTTGCCTTGAAGCATTCTTCAGCCGAAGAAGCGTCTGGCAGTTCAAAGTTATGACATTAGATATTTTTGCCTTCGTTTCCTGAAATAACCACTTACTGACTCTACCGATCATAGTGGCAGTGCCGTAGGTAATTGGCATTCCATCATTCGAGAGGGACTCAACTTTAATGTCATGGCCAATGGTCGAGCTTTCGGTCACGGCGTCTATTTTAGTCGATCCTTCGAATACAGTCTAAACTACAGTAGCAGTACTGTTCATACAGGACCAGAGGTTTGTTAGCCCGACAGCCTCCTAGCCCCTCCGAGAAATTCTAAATCTTATTTTCTAGAAACTAACATTTATATAGGTTCTTATTTGGCCACAGTCTTTATTACGGATTACCCAGGCCATAAGTCTAAACGAACTCGTGAATCAACCCCATAAATTCCGGCACAATGTTAGCTGCTACGTTGTTGATGCTTTGCATTGGATCCAGTGCCGGTATTTGTTTGTTCGTCCAAGGGACTCAACAGTTGCGCCGGCTGGACCGACACGAACTTATCACGATAGGGCACAGGAATTTGAGCAAGACCCGCAATACACAATAACAGGACCAGCTAATAAGATAGGTAGGTTTAAAGTCTATACACTGTTCTGGGGACTCTACTCTATATTTTAGGTTTCCTGTCTTCCGATAACGAAATCTTTTGGCTGACAAGAGTGCTACAGTATTCGTACCAAAGATCGCCATCCCTTGGATTCAACAACAGCATGCCTCTACCTTTTCGGCATCAGATGGACCTACTGGAAATGATACGGATGACGAGGAAATAGAAGATCTCAACTTTCTTCACAATAATGATGGCATTCGGGCCCGCACAATGAGTTTCGAGCCTAGCATGAATGGTGCCTATCCTTCGACCCTAACTGATTTTCGTCCGGGACATTTGGACCTTTCTAAGTTGCCTCGATTTGCTTTTCCATCCTACGCAACGAAGCCTGCGCAGCAGACCATACAGAGAGAACTTCAGAAATTACAGAAGACCCAGTCCACGACACCACTACACGAACTGGGATGGTATATCGACTTCGACAAAATTGAGAACATGTTTCAGTTGATTGTCGAACTACATTCCTTCGATCCGAACCTCCCCCTTGCAAAAGACATGAAGGCAGCTGGTATTACTAGCATTGTACTCGAAATTCGCTTCTTGCGTGGGTTTCCTTTGACCCCACCATTCATTCGAGTTATTCAGCCCCGATTTCTACCTTTCGCCAACGGAGGAGGAGGTCATGTCACGGCCGGGGGCGCCATGTGCATGGAACTACTTACCAACACAGGTTGGTCTCCGGTAAACAGTATGGAGAGCGTGTTGTTGCAGGTTCGTCTGGCGATGTGTGGCCAGGAACCTAAACCTGCACGCCTGGAGCAGGCCAGGGGTGGCTCCGGCCAGTACGGTATACGGGAAGCCGTAGATGCATATATTCGAGCTGCCGCTCTGCATGGATGGGAAGTTCCGTCAGAACTCAAGGAAGCCACCATGGATGGAGATTATGCCGTTAGATAGGGGCACATAATTCGTGCAACAACGGCATTCGCCTTCTTTTGGTGAAGTGTGCTTGAGTGCTTCATAATATATTCTCAGTCTTGACTGATGTAGTTTTCGAGCTCTTAGATGAGATTTGAATCAAGCCTGCCAGAATCCGTGAGAACTCGCTAAGGTCAACTCCTGGCTTAATAATTCTGTGATAAACTGTCGTGAGATGAGTATTGAAATTGTGTGGTTGTGGCTATCTACTGGAGCTTCAGGTATAATATCCTGTATGACTGTAATGATACCAGGGCACAGGAGACTTTGTATATAGACTGACATAGCACAGTTGGTGTTTCAGAACCCTAACGACTTTGTCAGGACTCCTTCAGGGACACTAATATGGGCTGGGTGTAGACATATGTTGTTGCGCGAGGATCTAAGTCCTTCTGCGTGGCTACGGAGGCTACCCTACTAGCTATATACAAGAAAACAGGTATGAGGCTTCCTTTGTTGTGCGGTTTGAGGATCACGAACCTTATCCTGGTGGTGTGGGTTCCGGGGAGAGTCTCATGACAGACTTAACATTCAAGACAGAATTGTTCTCTGAAGCTCTATACTAGAATAATTATAGAAGCATCTTGACAATATTTGATGCCCGATTCCAAGTAGGCTTCTGCATTACGACATAGGTAAGTTCTGCTAGAGGTTTTAGGTCCTTGGCCGAGTTACTAACATCGGCTTACATATCCACATGACAAGTCCTGCGAATCCAGTTACGCAGCTCCAGCGAAACCAAGCTATCTAGCCCATAGTCGAGCAAGCTCCTCTCGGGCGAGATCTCGCCCCTATCCATCATCGTGACGGCGGAAACTCTGTCACACAAAAACTCCAAGAGCGCATGCGGGGATACCTCTTCCGAGAGGCGTTGCTTTGTGCTTCCGTGCTGGCGAGCTTCGGTCATGTCAGCAGACCCGGCTCATTGAAGCCGGCGGTTAGTGAACGCATTGAGAGGCTCCCAAGGTAGGACGTCAACGTCTGAGTTAGAGGGCAACGAGAATGATATGCTTCTGCCGGTGGCGTTACTAGGTAGGTAGGTTATCTTATGCGCTGCGAGAAGTCTGTTCCGCAATCTCCGGTATTATAGATTGCGATGGCACTGTCGCAAGACCAGCCACCAAGATGAATTATCTCCATATTCCATCACCCCCTCTTGGTAAAGCCAGTTTGGAAGCAACGCCGAGCACATAGGTGGAGGACCCACACACCCGGTCAGCGGGACACTTTGGCGAGATCGGGTGCCACCACACCCGCGGGTTTGTCAAGAAACCCTGTGAAGAACCCATTCGCTGTCATGCTTGGCGATGCTCTCGATAGTGCTGCGCTCCTTGGCATCGCCACTGCTACATTTGGCGGCTGTTGCCGTGTTATCTGCAGCTCCCTAAGGATGCTTGGGCAACTCGTGAGAGCACCCGTGATCTCCATGGAGTTTAACTGTGCCCTGATATTGAAAGGTAGAGAGTACTAGTGTTGGGGATAAGAATCAAGGTGACTGACGTGCAGTGAGAGATCAGAACAACAGCAACGATTCATTAAGACAGGTGACGGTACTCTCGAAATTTAGCTGCACTAATGCTCTTCTTAGGCTAATCGTATGGAGAGGCGACATAAGAAGGCACCTTCCGATATCCAAGTGTTCACGAGGTTATCTGGGGAGCCTTAGCTCCACTGGTCATCTAACCTAGCTAGACTATCTACGCCGCATCCTGTTTGAGGTTTTTGTGGCTGCCCGTGTCTCCCTACAGTAAATGGGATAACACCGTTGTAATAGACTTTACCCCATGACGAGCTGTAACCGTTAGATATGCAGCCCTCGGGTGTGAGCCGTGAGTCCGTAACAAGTGCGGTGGTACCTCAGGCGCAACTTAAGAACCATGCAGTAGTCGAGACTAGCAAGCGCGTGAGACCTCGGAACCAGTTTTGACAGATTATCTCAGTGTTACAACGTGCGATATATTGTGGGTTCTGGACGGGGATATCGCGGGATCCTCATTGAGACACCTGCATCTGCCCTTTGTCTAGTGATGTCATGCTAAATGTAATTTTGATGCTGTTCTAACGGTTGGGGTTGGCCACCCATGTCGGCCGCCCACCGCATGTATCCTGTGAGATAGTTAGGTTGATACTGACGTTGCAGGAGTAATGGAGGTCCATTAGGAGCTTGCCGGCGGGTGATGTTGATGTGATAAAAGTTGACAGACAAGGTGGGATGAGATTCTCTGGTGCTCGTCTCCAGCAGGTACAACTGGATATACCGCAGATGCTAATTTAAAGAGATGAGGTTTGCTAGATTCTAGAATTTAATTTCTTAAATGCCTCGGCCTTTTAATTACCGTACTACTGTTGAGCAACAAGACTATGAAGACAAGATGGCTTCTGAGGGCAATGCGCTTAAACCCGAAGATCGGGAAGATTAGGCCTCTTTGGTAGAGTAATTCTTTCTCCCGCTATGAGATCAATGCTGTGATTTGTCTGGTAATATAGGCACCGTCTACTACACTCACCACTAATCCCTACACACAAGGTAGTAATAGATATACCTATGACTTACTACCATGATTATACATAGAAACATAAACGTTATATTTAAATTAGGCATTGGTTAGCAATATCTTATACTGTAGCTTGTACGTTGATTATTTAAAACTTGTAGCAGTTAGGTAACCAGATAACTCAAGACTGAATTAAGGAATGTGGTTCAATTATATCTCTCAGAGTAGAATAAGTAGAAACATGTCTACGTCCAAAGGTTACTCCTCCAAAAATCTCCACGCATACGCAAACTGCACGCGAGTGCTGAGCAAGCGATAATGCTTAACAATGACATCCACGCTCTCCCCCGTAACCTGTGGCCACATGACCTGTTCGACGTTATTGCTGCGATCAAATGGCCCAGTCGCACCAATGCTAAAATCTTGATTTCCTTGGTTCCCGTGTCGTTCTTTATCTCCTGCCACGACAATAAGGTTGAGATCATTAGACAACGATGCGCCAGGAAGATCGGCATAAGCCATGGTTAGTTTCAATGTCAAACTCTTGTTGGATGAAGGGACGAGGATCTGTGTGATGAATGGTTCCTCGGTCTCCTCGTTAATAACACCGACACCGTAGCCAGAACATGCGTCGCTTGGCTCAATCATGGCGATGCTGTCGGCGACGTTGACTCTTCCAAACCCCGAATGTGGATTGGGTCCTTGTCCGAATTCGTCGGGCATGTACTGGCCAGATACAGGAACAGCGCCATTGATGATGAGGGCTTTGATGAGGGAACCCGTGGGGTTGATGATGCCGTTCTCCTCGTCCCTGTAGCCGTTTTTGAGGAGACATTCTCGAATGGCTGCACAGCATCCGGCTACAAGTGGCGTTGCCATGCTCGTACCTGATAGATACATATACTGGCCGTCATCTGAAACGCCTGTCTTGTCAATAGAACTCAAGAACCTCTTCTTTCTTGATTTGATAGACAGGATGGCTGTGCCAGGGGCCACGATGTCGGGCTTCAGTCTGTTCTCGGCAGTTGGGCCCCGGCTGCTAAATGCCGCCAGACCCTCCGGATTATCAGCTTGGTGGTCATCTTTCAAAGGGTTTTTGGTGAACTTGGTAGGCCAGAATGTGCCGTACGTATATGGAGCACCATATTTTCCAGAGGTAAGGGTTGGACGGTTGTTTTCTGAAGCTCCGACAGTGATACAATTCTTTGCCGATGCTTCTGCGCCTAGCGACCGGTCATTCACCGTGCCGTCAAGGTCCTGATCTTGACCATCGTTACCAGCAGCGAAGAGAATCGTCATGTCTTGGTGATCCCAGACATATCTGTCGATGCTTTCGGCGCTTTTGTCGTAAGGGCGCTGAATGCGCGTTGATGGCAATGGTGTTCCCCACGAATTCGTGTGGATGCGAGCACCGGCTTGATATGCCTGGTCGAACAATTCCCCCAGAGCATTCGGAAAGCCTCCTAGTATCGACTGGTTCATGTAATTGAATCGGACGAACATGGACTGTAGAATAAGGGACGCAGCTGGAGCCGTGCCTTGAATTAGACCTTCGGAATTATGCTGACCCCGGCCAAGAACGGAACCACAGACATGAGTGCCATGTCCATCAGGATCATCGGTGAAGTTGTCCCTGGCACGGCCCCAGGCATGAAGCTCTCTCACTCTGCCGTCGAATGCATTGGGGACATCGGTTGTACTCCCAGTATCGAAGCCAGTATCGGCCACGCAGATAATCTGGTCCTGGCCTCTGTAGATGGTGCCGTTGAATGTCGCGTCGTCAGATCGCAAGATCCGACGAGCGACATTATTGAAGCACGTGCGCTCGTTGACCGAATGAATCACCCGCACTTCATCAAGAGCGGCGATCGCGTCTAACGCACTAGAATCAACTTTGATTCTAACCATGCCGTCGTCGACTGAGATTGCGGACTTGCTCACATCAGCCGCTTCTGAGATCTTGCTAATGAGAGTGTTGGAAACCTCGTCGATATCGTGATGCATGAGAACGTCGACTTCCACCATGCTGTTTGCATGAGTGCCTGCTGTCTGCAGCACATCTGGCACGACAAATTCGTCCGAGTAGATGTTGGCGTAGTCAATATAATCCAAAGCACGGATCTTGACCAACGAGTTCTTGGGGTAGCGACAGAGGTACACCTGCTGGTCTCCAGTCCCAACATACTCCTGAATTTCGACGCCGAGAGCTTTCAACTCTTCCTTTCGGGCGCGGTTCAAAGGTTCACCGGTAGTTCGAATAATGATGTGGTCGGAGCTTGATGCGTCGGCTTCCTGACTTTCAGTCGCCAAAGCTCTCCCATTGATGACGATTTCTTCTTGAGACATGTTGTTGAACGAAGAAAGCTGCTGACATAGGGTAACTAGGTTAGGCGCAATAGTAGAGGTCTTGATAATAAGTAGCATACAAGACTCGAGGTTGTAGAAGAAAAGAAACTAGTACGGAGTAGGTCCGAGTAGAATACAATAATATCCCTAGGCCTAGTGGCTTAGACAAATAGCCAGGCGTAACATAGACTAATAAATAGTTTAAAAACTTAGTTATATAAAATTATTTATATAAACCCTTTATTAATTTATACGCGTTGTTTTTATAAATAAGTTTTTATAGGCCGTGGCTAGGTTTTTAGATTACTTGTAACACTACTAACTATAAAGGTCTAACTAAAACGATCTTGTTAGATTTACATCATACTAAGTTATACACCGGTCAATATAGATTAGCTATCTAGCTTAGCAAAAACGTCGGGCATTCTAAGGTCAAATAACCCCTCCTTTCTTCTATCAAAACAAGAAGAAAAGTGAAGTTAGCACAGTGCTTCTCGAAAAAAATGACTGGTGGCTTGGACAGCGTCAAAGAAGAATTAAACAAGCATTCCACCGCATATGCAAGCATGCAGTCCTAGTCCTATCCGGTCTTTGTAAAAAGAAATTAAAGCTCCCGGCAACGATTTAAAAACTTGGAATTCTCATCAACCCACCAGCAGAGTCTCACTCCTAGGACCAAAGAGTCCGATTCGTTAAATAGTGAAGGTGTAACAAGGCCTAGTTCTCCTGGGCTTAGAAATGGACCTCGATCTAGATAACCATGTTGTTTGGTACCAAGGTTCTTGATTCCTCTATCACAACTTAGCCACCATCATCATCAGTTGGATAATTTTCATCAAGTATTCAGGAGATAGGAGTGACTTCAAAGACAACCTTGCATGGAATCATCCGACAGGCCTAAGCATATCTTGGCATCACCTCACCAGTTTAAAGTCAGGCTTCACCGTGTGGGACGACCAGTCTGCCCGATTGTTGTGCCAGCGAAGAACAGGACCGTGACAAATGAGGCTTAATGCCAGCAAAACTGGACGTTGCCTTACTTAATGCAGGCGTCCAAGCTATTTCACACAATGTGATTAGGATATTCAGCCATTAATTATTAGGGTATTGGTTGTGTTGTGTATTGTTCTTGTTGTTGGAGGAATTAATTAGGGATTTAATCATGGCCTAGGAACTTTTACATAAGTGATCCATGCTTCTAGGTCTACTTTTATTGTTAAGTTCATGCGGGTTTAAATGTTTAAACATTTTATTTTAATATTATAATATTAATTTAAAGTTAGTTTAATAATGATTTTATGTTAATTTTATAATGTTTAATGATTTTATAAAAAATAAATTATATATATATATATATTTTAAAAATATAATTTTAATAATTTTAATTATAACTTTAAATATTAAATAATATATAAATATTAATTTAATAAATTATTTAATAAAATCTTTTTTATATAAAAGTATAAATTAAAACCTTTTATATATTTCTGTTAATTTATTATGATTTTTAAATGTTTATAAGTTTTAGTGGAGATGTTGTCCGGTTAAAGGGCTAATCCGTGAAGGAGGACCCGGGCTCTAGACTACTTACCTTAGGTACATACCTAATACCTATCAATGATGCACGAATATGGAGTCTACTTCGGCCTCATTTTCATTTCTGATCTCCAGCCAGCCACCACAAACTGGATCGTCGCCGCTATAATGTTTGAGCCCAGTGTAGGATTGGGCGGGTCTGCTAGCAGGTAGCCAGCATGTGTATGCATCACGAAAAAGACAAAGAAATGCCATTTGTCTAGGCTGGCGCAGACCTCACATTTTTCTGTGGTTGGCTGTAATCTAATACCACGGGCTATCAGCCAGGCCGCGATCGTTGGCAACTAAATTCGATATGTCGTATCAAGACTAAAGAGAGATGCTGTGTAAACAGGCCTCTGCTGTTGGAATTCGGTAAAGGGTCATTGAGTAGGTAGGTATTCATATTGCTGTCTTTATGCCCAGCCCGCAGACAGTCTGTAGGAAGTGGCCCAAGTATAAGAACAGCCTCATCTTTGCAGGCGACAGATCATTTGCTACGGTACCAGACTCATTTACGCACCACTCGCCACTCACCATTATTCAGAACTTTCGATTCACTCAGCAAACATTTCACATCTTTTTCATCCCTCAAGATGGCTTCTCCTATCGATCACGGCGATCTCCAAGGTATCGTTGATGTTTTGGACATCGCTGTTGATGTTACTCAGAGCTCTGAAGCTCTTGCCGATTTCACCTCCTCAGGTCCCATCACAGCTGCTGCAGACCCGAGCCTAGCTGACATCGTGGCCGCGTTGAATTCAGCCACGGGTGGCACAGGCTCGGAAGTTCAGGCCGGAAAGGCTCCAATGCCCCAGAACGTGGGAATCTTGCCGCCCTACGACGAAGCAAGCGCTGGCCAGAATTACCTCTACTTGGTGGAGATGTCTTCCATTGTGTCTCTCTACACCGCAATTTGGAATGCCAATGCTCGCACCAAGCGCGGACACCCTCAGCCATACAACATTACCAATGCAGTGGAAGCAGCGCTGGCATTCGCCGATATGGCTGACTCTGCTTACAATGTGATGGTTGGACCTCTTGCTGGGCTCTTCAATTTCTCATCCGGCGTGCAAACTACTTTCCACAAGGATATGTCCAAAACATCAATACATCTCGAGTTTCTTGGCGAGCTGTTCAAGGGTTTCAGTCTGAGCAAGCCTGCCCTCTTGCAGCTGGATGGCATCCTGACCAATTTTGTTTCTTCCCTGGGAACAATCAATATCGAGACCGGTGAAACTAATAACACCGTCGACCAAACTCTGCGTATCAACCAAGTCATGCGCGTCAACATCTCCGGCGACGAAGAAAACCCTGTCTGGGTATTCCAGCCCCGCACTCGAATCGTCTACATGCACATCGATGGCAGCACCTGGCACTGGGCCACCAACAAGGTCGAGCACACAAGCAACACTTTCAATATGCGCTACGTCGTGGTGGATTGCGACCTGAACGTCAACAAGTACCTTGCCAGCAAGAATAAGTTGAACACGGTTTTCCAAACTGTCAGTGGGAAGAGTATGGAGGAATACGGACAGATGATCAACCCAAACCCGGTGAGATCGAACGTTTGAGGGAACTCAAGAGAAACCTACATGTGAATGTGATTTAGTTATCATTATGATCTAGTTATGAATATATACTTTCTTTTTTCTCTTGAAGTACTATCGTGTCTTGCCCCCCACCACCTATCTATGTGAGTTTAGCAAACCTTATTTTAGAATTTAATAGAAGATTAGAAAATACATCTTCCTTATGTTTTTACACCAAATCAAGCGAATAGAGATAGGGCATAGATAGGCTATCGCTGTGTTCTTTGAGGGAGAAAAAAACTCCGTAAATTTGAACAAATGTACAAAACATTTAATAGTCTCGTAGGCGCAGACTAAATCTTCGCACGATGTAGTGCTGTATGCCATGCATAAATGTCACTTTTGCTAACAAGGAAACGAGCGGACGAACAATATTTTATTCCAAGTCATGAAACAAGCTTCAATTTGCGTAAATACTAACACTTTCTAACTAAGAACACCTAAATTGCGTAGGACTAATCGCCAAGATCAAAAGCTTCCCTCACATGCTCGCACTATAATTATGGGTGGTTTCCCGACCGTAAGCTTCGAGACCACCTCTGTCCAAAATCTGCTGAAGTTCGGGGTGCCCGTCCACCATCATTTTCAGAGCCTGTTCGTACTTGCCCTTGCTGGCCGTGTACTTTGCATCGTTCAATTTCATATCGACGACTGTCGTCGTCATCTTGAAGTTGATCTTCTCGGGCTTCTTGAACAGCACCGCCTTCGGCTTTTGGAGCGCCGCAAACCAGTCTTGGACTTTCATGGTGAGAGTCACCATGCGAGTGTAGGCGTCCACGACAAGCACGGTGCCATTACCAGTCAAATCAGTGGTTCTGGCGTAATTAATAAGAATGACGTGTTTCAGGATATCCTGGTCAACCTCTGGGGTGGCTCTGAAGGGCTTCAGTTGAGTCACAAACTGTGTCAACACACGATCGAGATCATGTTCCAACTGCTTTTTCGAAACTTGGGAAAGGCCGCCGAAGACTCGAGACAACACGAATTTGTGGATCTCTGAGCGCTCGAGGACCTGCTCTTCTGTCTGCGTCGATCCACCACTGGACGAGTCGTATAAGCTGGCCAATGGGCCTACGGTGAGAGCTTTAATCGTTGCATCAGTCACCTCTTTGAAAGCCGCTGGGTACTCTTCGGGTTTGGTGAGGGAATACGGCTCGGGCTGCTTGTTCGTTTGTCGGGTTGTGACGATGTTGACGGCTGCAAACATGCGAACCACAGCTGCCATGCCCAATAGCCGACAAAAGGCGTGGTATTGGTCAGAGTTCTTTGCACCTGGCTCGAAGCCAAAGATGTAGGGAACGGGGGCAAGACCATCTTTCACCACTTCCTCTGGTTTGGAGACTGCCCTTTTGATTTCAAAGGCAACAGTGTCCATGCTGTCTGCCGTTTTAACAGGACTAGGAAATTCTAAGTCAACAGAGTCTTGGAATGCGTAGTTGAACATACGTAGCTGCCACTGTGTCGTTGCCTGAAGCTGGTTCAGCATCATGAGCTTGCGCTGTTATCACTGGCATGACAACAGATGGACTCATTTCAGCAATTGTGGCCTCGAGGTGACCGGTATTGGATTCTGAAGCAGGATCCATGTGATGCCTGGAAGAAAGTGACGAGATTGAAAGAGAGAAAGTAATTACGTTGACATAAAGAAGTGCTGATACAGTAGTATATGATCAGATAAGTTGATCTTAAAGAAGCATTACCACAGCTACTTTTATATAAATAAATAAAAAGAAGAAAGTAGTAAACAAACAATAATATAGTAACTATATAAATACTAGAGAATTAAATATAAAATAGTTTAACTTATATGTAATAAAATAAAGCTTAACTTAGTTTATAATATAAAGATTAATATTTTTATAAAGTATTTAAATAATATTATAATAAATAAATAATAATAATAAATATTTATTTAAAAAAAAAAAAAAGTAAAAGTTTAAATATAAAAGATTTTAATATTTATAATTATTTAAAGAATTATTTATAACTTATAAAATTAAAATAAGTTATAAATTATTAATATTATTATATAATTAATATTTTAAATAAATAAATACTTTTAACTTTAATTAATATATTTTAAATAATAAAACTTTATAATTTAATTTCTTTTTATTAATTTAAGTTTTTAATAAAATTTAATAAATTTACGTTTAATTTTTACTTTTATTTTATTATTAACGTGGTTTATATATAAGCGGATTTTATAAGCGAGCGGATTAAAATTTTGCTATATAAAAAAAATCCGTGCGTACCTTATTAAGTTTTATAAATAAAATAAGTATAAAATTAAAAAAAATACTATTAAATAGCCCTTTTTATAAAAAATTTATATTTAGTTTTAGATCTTTAATCGGATGTTTATTAGTTAAGTTATTATATAAAATATACTTTGTATAAAAAATACCCTTATAATTTTATATATAAAGGTGCAACTTTACTATATTTAATATAAAAAATAAAAAGAAATTAAATTTATATTTTTTAAATAATTAAAGCTTAAAGAATTAAACCCGTTTATTTTTACGATTTTTTTAAAATTATTTTTTAGGGGTTAAAAAAAAGGGTATATAAATATTTTATTTTATATTTTATACCTTAGTTAAAAAAATAAAGGAAATTCGGAAAAATCTCGGACTTTTTTTTTTAGCTATAAATAAGTAAATATATTAAATATAATTTTTTTTATTTTTATACTATTTTTTAATATATCTTAATCATCTTTATAAATAATAAACAAGGGTATATTTTTATAATTTTTTACTTAAAGTTTATTCTTTTAAATACTTTTACTAATAAACGTTTAATTAAAGATTTAAAACTAGATATAAATTCCTTATAAAAAGGGCTATTTAACGGTATTTCTTTTAATTTTATACTTATTTTATTTATAGTACTTAGTAGGGTACGCACGGATTTTTTTTGTATAGTAAAATTTTAATCCGCTCGCTTATATGATCTGCTTGTATATAAACTACGTTATTACTTTTTATTTTTTTTATTTTTTTTATTTTTATATTTATATTTAGCTTTTTTTATTTAAATAATATAACGTTATTAAAATAAAAGCTTATATAAAAAACCTTTATAACTAGTTATTAATTAATAATAATTAATGCTTTTAAAATAAAACTTTTATTATTATTTATTTTTATAAGCTATTAATTATAAATATATTTATATATAATTTTAATTTATTTAAAAACTTTAAATATTAAGCTTTATTTACATTATAACGTTAATAACGTTTTATTAATATTAACTTAATAATATTTCATTAATTAATTAATATAATTAAATTATAAACTTTATATATATTATAATATAAATAAATTAAAATAAATACTTTAATTATTTAATTAAAATAATTTATTATTAAATTTACTTATATTTCATTTAATCTTCTTAAAAAAATTCTTTTTAAAATCTTAAACTTTTAAATTAATATTAAAACCTTTAAATCATGCCCTTAGCTTTTTAATATGTTAATGTTTAACTTTTGCAATTAACATGCTACTAAAGCCCAGCAGCTAGCTACCTGATAGTGACAACGCCAATTTCAATCTAAGGCGCCTCTCGCATATCCGGATTAGCCGCTTCGAACTCAGCAGGACCGGGGTCGGGATGTCTGTAGGGCGGCGCGACTGATATGTATGCATTGCATACTATTCAACGGCTGAAGTAACCATGGCTTCCGGCCGGTGTGTGCCGGGCTAAACGGCCCGGTCTAGTTAGGTCTTGTCCTGCGTCGCGACATCTAAGGTAGCTACTATAGATCGTTGGATTTGAGAGCTCGCTTCCTGTATTACGGCATCGCTGTATCACCTCTTGGCGCTACAATGGTCAGAACATGGTGGCAGTTTCGTCTCATACAACTCTTGAGCCCATATCGTCACACCGACCCCAGTCCTGCGTCTCTGTTGCTTCAGGTTACACAACTTCTCCAAAGATCAACTGACACCCAAGGAACCATGGTTGGTCCCGATGCTCGCAAAAGGATTAAGCGATGCGACATGTATAACGCTTATATTAGCTATACGAACAATATCTATCCCGGTTCCGATCCGAGTTCCGCGTCTCTGTCGCTCTAGGTCACACAACTAACACCCAAAAAACTATGGTAGGTCCCGATGCTCGCAAAAGGATTGAGCGATGCGACATGTATAACGCTCATATTGGCTATACGAACAATATCTATCCCGGTTCCGATCGGCATCGTTGGTCCGGATAGTTGACGGAAAACGGACTACTTGCATCTGTCACCTCGATCTCTCCATTGTAGCTGAGAACTTCCATCTGAGTTTTCACCGATCTATGTCTGGGCGTGTTTGGGCGGCTATCTAGACAATTTCAGCTGTCTGGGACTTATCAATACTTCTAGTCCAAATAAGGAGCATAAGTTTTGAAGTGGTGCCTCACTGGAGTATAAAGAGAGATACTCAAGCACTCCAAAGACGTCTTTTCCACACACTAGCACTCAATTCACAATCATCTTCTCTCTAGGTTTCCAATATCTTACCCCTTTCAACTGGTGCAAACATTCATCACTACTCAAAATGGCTGAATATGAACCCTTGACCATTGAGACAAGCGCTGCCATCGGTGCTTTCATCCAGGAGCTCCATATCAGAGCCGAAGGTGGAAAGCCGGTCGACGAAGAAACGCTTGCTTTGCGTATGCTGGCATCAACTCACGCGTCACCTGATTATGACTACACTACGGTTCGATCTCTGAACCCCTCCGATGCCCCTGTCACTGCATCTGCCGACGGGGAAGACAGGTTCGACAAGCTCGCAGCATTGATGATGGGTGACACCCAGCCACCCGAAGCTCAAGCTGCTGGGGGTCAGGTCCCCAAGGCACCCCCAGTCGTCGTGCTTCCGGGCTATACCAACCAAGATGTCGCCAACAACTACGGCACACTCATGGATGCCACGGCCATGTGTCAGCTTTACGCCAACCTTATGCAGGTTCAGCAAAAGCCCGAAGGCTTCAACATCACTTCAGAGGCGGGAGTGGCGTACAACTTCCAGGCGAAGATGGCCTTCGACGCCATGATGGGCCCTATGGCCGGCTACTACATCTTTGGATCAGGTCTTAGTCAGACATACAATGACACTATCCCTAAGAACCAAGTACACGAACACCTCCTTGGCAAGCTCTTCGACGGGTTCGGATTCGCCGCAGACACGAAGAAGCAGCTTGACGACCCCTTGTCCAACTTCGTTGCTGGCCTGAAGAATATCCACAGCCAGGGCAACCCCAACAACACTTTCGACTTCATGCTTCGCTTGAATCTCGTCCCCAGGATCAACGTTACGGGTAGTGATAGCGACCCAATCTATGTTTACCAGCCAACCACGTATCTCATCTACATGAAGATTGACGCCACAACCTTCTACCAAAGCACGAGCAAGTCGGGTGGCGAGGACAGAGTCACTTTTAAGTTCACCGTTACTACTACCAAGTGCGAACTGAACACTAGAAAGTTTGAGCAGAACAGGGCCAAGTTCGACCAGATGTTCATGTTGGTGACTGAGCATAATATGAGAGCGTACAGTGAGCTACTCAACAAGCAGATCACGTCCACGGAGAGCAACCCTGGTGGAAAGTGATTGGTAGCATATCATTTCGAAGCGTAGTTTGTGAGAAGTGAAGGGCTAGAAACTAAAAGCTACCGGGAGGTACACCAAAGTATTCTAGTAGAAAGGATATGATAGGGAGTAACAATAAAATCTTATTGGCTCATATAGATGACGGTGTCTCTTTTCAAAACTGTTAGGTGACTTGTCGTTGTAGCCAAATCGAATGGAAGTTCTCTATCCGATATCGAATAAGATAACCCACCTGGCTACAGGCCATCGGGCTACGGAAATAAATACTGAGGCTATGAGAAGATTTACCAACTCCTATCCACTTTTAAAGCCATTCATGTACGCCTTGGTAGGCACTGAATATTTGGCCATTGGGGAAGCCCAGAGAGAGATGGGCCAGGCGAAGATGCAATCACGTCTGGCTCTTGGTGCCGAGCCTAGAGATGGACGACGGGACTTTGCGACGTATATGCTGGGGGGGAATCGGGAAGGAGAGAGAGGAATAAATGACAGCGAAGTCACGGCGAATTCCTACCTCTTGATAGCTGGTGGGAGTAAGACAACTCCCACAAGCCTGCCTGGTTTCATTTTCCCATTTGGGTATCCATCGAGAGATTTACGAACAACTAATGGCAGAGATCCACGTGGCCTTTCAAATGGAGAATGAAATCGACATAAACAGGACGGAGCGTCTCGAATATCTCCATGCGGTCATTAAAGAAAATCTTTAAACGTAGCCGCCCGCTGCTGAAATACCGTCGCGCGTTAGCCCTAGATTTATATTCTAAAACAAATATGCTTAAGTTTTTTTAAAACAAGTATAACTAAATAAAACAAAAGTTTTTTTAGCTTAAAATTTTAATTAAAAATTTTTAAATATTTAAATAAATCTTTTTATTTTTTTATTTAAAAAACTTTTTATAATTATTAATTTTTATTATATATATATAATTATAATATATTTATTTTTTATTTATTTTATTATTTATATATATATATATATATAATATTTTATTTAATATTTTTAATATTTTATTTAAATATAATAATATATAAAAAGAATTTAAAAAAAAGAATTAAAAACTAAAGGTTTTTATAAGTTATAAAGCTAAAAATATATATAATTATTATTATAATATTAAAATTAACTGCTTATAAAGTTATTTATATATAAAAATATAAATATAATATTAATAATTAAATAATAGCTTAATATTTTTATAGCTTAATTAAACAAGTAGTATATATTTATAAAGATTTTTAACTATATAAAAATTTTACGTATAAAAGCTTTTTTTATATATATTTAACTAGTTAATTAAATAAATTAATATATAAAATTATATTTTTTAATTTTTTTAAAAACATATAATATTATACCTTTTAATAATTTAATATTAATTAATATTTTTAGCGAAAAAATATAAATTAATAAAAATAAAAACAAAAGTTTAATTTAAATATATAAACTATATATTTTATATTATATTTTAGTTTTTTTAATAATAAGCTAATAAAAGAAAACTTAATTATTTTTATATATTTTAGCTTAACTTTTATATAAAAGTTTAATTAATAACATATAATTATATTAAATAATAGTTAATTATATAAAAGTTATTAAAAATCAATATATAATAATATTTAAAACTTTAAAAAATAACTTTAAATATTTTTAAAAAATATTTTATATAAATTTATAACTAAAATAATTATTAAATATATTAATATTTTTTTAACTTTTATATAAAAAACTATTAATTTTTAAATATATAATAATATTTTATATAATATTTATATAATAAATAAATAAAAAATTAATATATAAATAATATATTTATATATTAAATATAACTAATTAAAATATTTATTTAAAAGTTTATAAATATTGGCCTACTATAGGCTGTAAAAAGTGATTATAAAAAACTTAGTATTCTTTATTTACTATATAAGTAAAGATCTATAGCTATAGAGAATTGTTCCCGGCTAACGGCTGTTAGCTAGCGTCTTGTTAGCTGGAGTCCAGCTAGCTTTCTTTTAGTAGGCTTTAAGAAAGCCTACTAGTACTCCTTTTATAATAAATAAAAAAACGTTCTTGTTTTCTCGCTTAATAATATAGCAAAAGTAAATGCTTTGTTCCTAGTATTTTTATTCTATATCAAAAGCTATAGCGATATATAATAGCGGATGTTGCCTATATTACTTAGTTTTTAATTATTTATAAGTTTTTACAAGCTTTTTTAGCTGGTTGGTTTAATTATATTAATAGTATAATAATTAATAATAAGTTAGTTTTTTTTTATTATTATTTAATTAATATTAAATAGTTATTAAAAAATAAGGCGGTTAATAAGTTAATTGTTGTTAAATTAATACTAGTAAGTTTAAGGTTAATATAATAATTATTAGCGTTTTTGTTTTAATATATTAGTTATTTATTATAATATATTTTAGTAATTTTTTTTTTTAATACGTTTAACTTTTAGCTAGTTATTTTATTTATTTTATTATAAAAAATAATTAGCTTAGTTAGTTTTTGTTTTATTTTATATTAAACGGATTATAAAATAGTAGTTGTTTTTTATATTTATTAAAATATTTTATAGTTTTTTTTTTTAGTTATATTATTATAAATATTTTAAAATATTTAATATAATAGTTTATATATTTTATTATTAATAAGACTGTTATTTATAACGTTTTTTATTATATTTTAAATAATTATATTAATTTAATTAAAAATTATATTATAAATATTTAAAATATATATAAATATTTATTAAAAATTTGAGTTAATTATTATTTAAACGTTTTATAAGTCCGTTAAGTTTTTTAATTATTAAATTATTATTTTTTATAGTTTTTTAAACTTTATATAAAATTTTGCTTTTATAATATATAATATAGCTACTATTTTATTATTAAAGTTTATAAATTATTTTTTATTTATTATATGCTTAGTTATTAATATTAAAACGTTTTTTTAATAAATAATAATAAGTTTATTATACGTTTAATATAGCTGGTTATTTTTTACTAGGTATATATTAGCGCCCTGCTCCGTTTTTTTATAGCTGTTTTAAAAATATTGTTTTTATTTTTTTATAGTTGTTTTAAAGCAAATATAATTAAATATAATATTTAATATCGGATAAAATAACTATTTTAACTACTTTAGCTGTACTATATTAACTTATTATAATATTAATAGTAGTTAAATATTTATTAAATAGGGCTTTATTGTTATAATTATTAACATAGTTATAATTGCTTTTATAATTGTTTAGTTTTATAAGTTAGCTATAAAATTTAGTTTAATTTTAAAAAAGGTTTATTTTTTTATATTAAAGGCCGGTATAAGTGTTATAACTAGTAAAGCTTTAATATAAAGTATGCTGTTTTTATTAATTTATTTTTTTTAGTACTATAAAATAATTTTTTTTATTAAATTTATAAATATTTAAAATATACCTGCTATATTTATAGTTATTTTTAGTTTATTTAAAAATATTTTATAGCTATTTTTTAAGTTTTTAATAATATAAATAGCTTTTTAAAACTTTGGTTTTATTTTATAAATATAAATATTAATTATATTAAACTATTATTTTTTTATTTTTTATTAAATAGCTATTATTAGTTAAGCTTTAGCTTTTATTTAAAGCTTAGTATTTAAAAGTTTATTTATTAGTTTTACGCGGGCTAAATAGTTTATAATTTTTTAAAAGTTTATTTATAATCGGGGTAGTATTATAGTTAAAAAGGTTTTTTAAAATTTTTTTAAATAAATAATTTTTTATAGCGGTTATTTATTTATTGTTAGTTTATTAAATTTAAATAGTTTTTATTATTTAAAAACTTTAATATTTATAATAAAAAAATATTCTAATATTTTATATATTATATTTTTAAAAATATATTATTTAGCTTTAATATTTTATATTTTATTTAAGTTAATATTTTTTTTAAAGTTAAAAAATAAAAATCCTAGGTTTAGGAATAGTTATTTGCTTGTTATATTATTTGCTTTGTTTAATTTTATAGTTAGGATTGCTAATATAATTCCTGTTAAAGCTTTTTATTTTTTATTTATTATTATTGCGTAGGTTATATGTTTAATATATTTATTTATTAAATAAATACTTAATAGGTTTATTAAGGGATTATTATTTTATAGTTTGCTATAAAATAATCGGCAGATAAACGGTTATAAGATTATTATTATAAAAAAAAGCTAAAAGTAAAATATAAAAACAGTATAAATTTATTTTAATTAATAAAAGATTTTTATTTTTTAATCGGATATTTATACCTGTTTAATTAAATAAATTATTTATTTATATTTTAGTATAATATATATTTTAATTAATCCTTATTTATATATTTATTTTAATTAAATTTATATATTAATTATTAATATTATATATATTAATTTTTATTTATCGGCTTTATTTTTTATAAATATATTTATTTTTTAATTAATTTTTATTAGCTTAGCCTTTAACTTATTTTTTATTAATTTATTTTATTAGTTATATTTATATACTAGTTTTTTAACGTTTTATATAAATATTTTTTAGGAATACTATTAGTTATAGACTAAAAAAAATTTTTTTTAATAAACTAAGTATTCCAGCTAAAGTTTTCTTTTTTGTTTATTTATTTGTTGTTTAATAAAGTGTTCGATTTTATAAAATTTTTATTTATTATTATTTTTATTTATATATATTTATTTTAACTTTAATTATTTTTTATAGTATAAATCCTTTGTTTTAAAAACTAAATAAAACTAAACAATAAATATAGTTTTATATATTCTTTAATGCCGGGGAAAATTTAGCTTATAAGCTAAATTTTTAATCCGTTAAACAATTATTAATAACCCAACTTTTTATTAAAACTATTTTTTTAAAAAATGCCCTAATAAATAATATCTTTTATATAGCTTTAAATATACTTTATTTTTTATATTATATTTAACTAGCTGGTGTAATTTATTGTATTAGAGTTTTATTTCTGCGGCAGTAAAATTAATAACCGCTTTGGTTTTTTTTTAATATATTTTACGGACAGCTTTATAGTTTATAGCTGTTTAAAAGACTTAAATTATTAATAAAAAGGTTATAGGCTTAAAACCTAGCACTACTTTATTTAGGGATTGTTTAATGGATTTTTATTTTAAATTATTAAATATATATTATAATAAAATTACTATTATTATTTATAAAATATTAAAATTAAAATAATAATACTAAATAATAATTTTTATGTTTTAAATTTTTTTTTTTAACTAACTGTTTATTTATAAATAATATATAGCAGAATATTATAGCTAGGTTTTTATCCGGAGGAATAACATTGTTTAAAAATCGGATAAAAACTTAGTATTTTTATCCGTAATAATTACTTTAAAAATACCTTAGTCCGTAAATAAAAGTATTTTAGCTATTATTTTGGCTTAGTTTTTTATAATATATTATATATTTTTTAAAATTAATAGTATTTTTTTATTATATTTATAAATAATAATAAAAAATATATTATATTTATTAAAACCTTTTAGTTTTTATAAGGTATTTTATACTAAAATAATTAATATATTAACTATAAAATCTATTATTATTATATAAAAAAGTAATAGTAATACGTTTATTAGTATTAGTTCGCTAAATATTTTTCTTTTATTTATCCTATTATTAAAATAGCTAGAATAATAATTAAAATATTTTTAGACTTATTTTATTAAATTTTATATTATAAACCTGTCTAGCTTTTATATTATTTATTTAATACTAAAATAATATTTTTTATTATACACCGCGTAAAGGATTTTATTTAAATAAAATTTTAATATAACTAATTTTTTTTTTTCTCTTAACAAAATATAATATAATAATCTATTATAATCCAGCTTAAAATAATATTTTTTTAATTTTTTTAGCTTAGCGATTATTTTTTTTAGTTTTTTGTTCTTAAAATAGCTATTAATTAATTAGTTTTTAAAATCTTTATTTATTTATATTATATTTATTATATATATAAATATTTTATTAATATTATTTAGTTTAAATTTAATATTATCCGCGGCTTCTTGTTAATCTTTTTTATTTTTTATTATTAATAACTTAAATAAAATATCCAGTATAAAATTAACTTGTTTAAAAATATATTTTATATTTAATTAATATTAGTTTAAATAAATTAAAGTAATTATTAGTTTCGGATTTATTTTTATAATATTTATAGTTATTAGGTTTTTTTATATATATATACCTTTTATAATATAATAGTTTATTAGTATAAAAATATTTATTTTATAAAATTATAGCTATAAATATAGCTAGTAGTATATTTATATTAAGCAAAATATTTCTATTTTTATAACTTAATAGGTTTTTTCTTTTTTTATTAATATTTTACTTAAAAACAGTATTAGTTATATTTAATTAATTAAAATTAGTTTTTTATTTTATACGTTAAATAAATAAAAGGCTATTAGCCCGTATTTTTGCTCCGCTAATATGTTAATTTTAAAAAATATTTATTTAGTATAATCTTAGTATACTAGGTATAACTTTTATATAAAATTATATTATAAAATAGTAAAGCTTTTTTTTTTATTATCCGTTGGTTTAAACTTTTAATAAAAAGTTTATTTTTTTTTAACTGTTGCGCTTTTAATTAATATTTAATCTGTTGTATATTTTTCGTTAAATATATTTATTTTTTATTTTTAAAAAAAAAAAATTTTTTATTAAAACTATAATATATATTTCTTTAGCTATATAGCTATTTTTATATATGTTTTTAGTTCTTTAAACGTTTTAAGGATTTTTATTTTTTATATAGTTTTAATACGGTTTTTTATAATATATATTTTTTATTTATTTATTTATAATTTAAACAAGTTAATTAATAAGTATTTATAAAATAACTTTTTTAAAAACAGTATTAATTTAATATTTTAGAACTTTTAAAGTATAAACGTTAAATATTTAAAGTATTATTTTTTTAATTTACTATAAATTATAATATTGTTTATATATATATAGTAAAAAAATTAAAAATCTTTTAATTAAAGGTTTATAAAGCGTTATTTAAATACTAAACTATTTTTAAATCCTATTAATACTACGTTAAATATTTTTAGTTCCTGTAGTAATATAACAATTATTTTATTTTTATATTTAAAATAAACTAATAGTTAATAAAAAAATAAAACTACGTTAAAAACTATTAAAATTATTTTTTTTTAAATATCCGCGATAATATCCTTTTGTGTAAGTATCGGCTATATATTTAAAATAGTTAAAACGTTTAAAGCTTGTAAGTTTACTATAACTTTTCTTTTTTATTTTCTTTATACTATTTTTTACGTTATAAAAACAGGGTATCCGAAAAACGTCGGTTTTTTTATTTAGTTTAGTTTTTTTTCTTTATATATTAAATTAAAAATATTATTTAGCACTTGTTTATTTTTTAGTTTTAATTTATATGCTTATATTTATATTTATTAATTTTATTAGCCCTATATTAAATTAACTTTTATTCTTTTATTTTTTAAAAGCTTAATTATTTTTTTATTTATTTATATGTTATATTTTTTAAATAAGTGTATTTTTGCTTTAATAAATTTTAAGTTTTTATTAAATATATATACTTTATATTTAGTTGTTTTTAATAAAACGTCCTTTAAATATTTTAAGTTTATATTATTATTATTCTTTGTTAGGTTTTTTGTTTTTAGGGTATTTTATAACTATATTATTTATATATTATTTTTATATTTAATAAAATTATTAAAAATATTGTCCGTAAAATTAAACTTTTGTCCGTAATAAGCTGCTGTTTATAAATCTACCGTTAATTAGTTAACTTATTGCCGGCTTTTTATATTTAAATTTTATATTATTCTTACTTAAGTTTTTTATTATAATTTAATCGGTTTTATAATTTTGTTTTTATAAAATATAACTTTTATAAACTTTCCGTTTAATATTATATTTATTAATCTAGTTTTTGTTGTTATAAATATATATTTTTTAATATATTTATTATTTATTTATTTTAAAAAATTAGTATATTATACTAGTATTAATATAATAGTGCTTAAGTATATAACTATATTATGTTGTACTAAAATTTTCTGTTTAATAAGGCTTGTTTATTTATTAATTATTATAAGTACTTTAGCTCTGTCCGCGGCTTTAATAATTAGTTATTGCTTTAGGATATTTATTATTACGCCGTATACTTTTATTTATAAAGTATTTAATAATAGTTTAAGCTTTAACTAATTATTTATTTATATTTTAATAGATATATTAACTTTAACCTGTTTTTTTATTATAATATATACTAGTATATTTATAGTAAATATTACCTTTTAATTTATACGAACTAAACTATTTATATTTTTAATAATTATTTTTTTTATAAGTATTATAATTTTAAAATTTATATTTTTTATTAGAAGCTATTAACGGTTTATTATAATATTTAATACTTTTATGTTTATATATATAGTTTTTGTTTTTTAACCGCTTGCTAGCTTTAAGTTTATTTTAGTATATGTAAATTTATTTTTTAGGTTGTTATAATTAACTGGTTTAGGTTTAGATTTTATTGTTTTAATAGATAAAATATTAGTAAGTTTTATATATTTATTATTAATAAATTCCTATTTATTGTTTTAGCTAAGTTTTAAATTAATATTATAAGTTTTTTTATTTTTTATTTTATTATTAATAGCTGTTAGGTTATTTATAGTAGTTTAAATAAGGTTTTTTTAGTATACCCGCTTTATTTTAATTTTGTTTTTTAAGTTGGACTTATATAGTATACCTTTTGTTATATATTTATTTTTATATACGTAGTTTATATATTTATTATAAAAAAGAAAGATTTTGCTATATTTATTATATATTCGGCAGTTTTTTATTACTACTTAATAAAACGTGTTATAAAAAAAAAAAATGTTATGCTGGGTGCTTAGCTAAGCCACTAGGACTACATATATTATTGTATTTTACTCGGACCAGTTCTGTACCTGTTTCTTCCCTTTTACAAGTTAGAGTCTTGTATACTATTTATTATATAATCCTTTTCTACTCGTTATTGCACCTGACCTAGTTACCGTGTGACAAAAAAGCTATTTATTAGCTAAGTTAATATAATCTATTTTTTCCTCGTTAATTAAGTCTTTTAATATATAATAACTTTTGTCCGCTAATTAAGCTTTTTTAGCTTTTAATTCCTTGTTATCTGTAGCAATATACGCTTTATTTTTATAATATACTCTTTATTAGTTTCTTTTTTTAACCTACTAATGCTATTATTATAGGCCGAACTATTTATAAGAATAGTAGCTTTTATTTTTATTTTAATAGTTTAAATATTTAAAATATTTATAGCTATAATTATTATATTTATAACTGCCGCGTTTATAATTACCGCGGCTATAATTACCGTATTTAAAATTATTACGTTTAAAGCTATTATATTTAAAATTTCCTTGTTTATAAAAATACAAAAACTAGTTTTTATTATTAGTTTAATTATATTATTAACATCCGTTTATTTTATAATAAATTTATTTGTTGTTAATTTATATATTATTGTTGTATCTATTTAGCAAACTAAAGGATTAGTTTAAGTTAATTATTAAATAAATAATAAAGGCTAGCAGTATTAAACGCTATAGTTATTAAAAATTTAATACTAGTTGTTTATTTATTAGTTAGCTAATAGTAGGTTTTATAGGGTTTAAAAGGGTTAGCCCGGCTTTATTTAATAGTTTATCCTTATGTATTTTAGTTTTTTTTTTTAAATATATTAAAAAGTTGTTTAATATAAATATAGCCGTAGGTTTAGCTATTAGTTGTTTAAAAAATAGGTATAGTAGGTTATAGACCTTGAATATTTGCTGTTTGGTTGTTAAGCGTTCAGCTATTTATGCTAGCTAAAAGATATTTCCGGTTTAGTTACGGATAGATTTACTGTATTAGATCTAGTTAGTTAAAAAAATAGATTAAAAGCTTTTTAATTAATTAAAAACGTTTAATATATTTGGTTTAAATTTTTTAACTGTTTTACATAGGGTGTTATTTAAATTTTTTAACAAAAGTTATTTTATTTTAAAAGTAATTTTTCCTGCTTATTAAAATTATATTAAGCTTTTAAATAGTTAAAAATAATTTTTTTAAATAATAACTTTTTAAGTAAGGTTTTTAAAATATTCGTTAATATTATTTTTAAATAAATATATATTTTTTTAGTATATATTCGCTTTAATTTATATATAATTGTTTATTTTAAAAAACTTTTTAATATATAAGTTAAAAAAACTAATATTAAATATTTTTTATTTTAAATATTTTTTAGCCCTGTTTTTTATTACGTTTATAAATTCTTTAAATTTTTAAAATAAAAATTAAACTTTATTATTTTATAAAACTACTGCTATAGTTTTAGCTATTAAAAAAAAAAATAAAAAAAATAAAAATGTTTTTCCGTTAGTTTTATTTTTTATAATATTAAATATTTAAACAGCTTATATTTATAATAATAAATAAAAAATTTAGGTTAATTTATATATTATTTTAATTTTTGTTTATATTAACGTATTAATATATAAAATATTTATTATTTAAATATTTTTAGCTATTAGTTTTTAAAAGTTTTTTTATTATAATAGTATAAAAAATTAAAAAAAAACAAATAAAAAAAATACTTTATTAGTTAATTACTACGTTTTAAAGCCTATATTTTAACTTATAAATAATAGTTCTTGGGATAAAGCGGAAAATAAAATATAAAAAAGTATAAATTCCGCAAAAAAGGTTTGTTTTTAGTATATTTAACAACCTGCTTTAACGTTTTATTAAATATTTTATAGAACTAATACTACGTAAACAAGTTATATTTGTATAATAGCTTAGTTAAATACCTATTTATTAACTCTTTAATATATAAAATAAAATAATAAAACTAAAAATAATTAAGTTTTTAGCCCGTTAAAAAATAATAAGTTATATAATTAAAAATATTAGTTTTTTATTTTTTTAAGCTTATTTATTAGTGCTAATAAAAAGTCCTATATTTAAATAATAAAAAAGTTGTTTAAATTTTATAAAAATTCGTAAATCTCTATATATTCTTTAACTGTTTAGTTATTTAAAACTTAGTCCTATTTATTAAGCTAGCTGTTGTTAAATATATATTTTCTTTTTATACTAGTTTAAGCTTTAATAAAAAAATTTCGTTATAGTAATATAAAAAAAAGTTAAAATAAAGGTATAATATTATAAATGTTTCCTTTAACAAAAAATATACCAGGGGTCCGTTAAAAAATTACCTCCCACTTATTATCTTATAATATTTATATAAATAGTTTGTTAAGTTATGTAGTAATATTTAGTAAAAAAGTAATAAAAGAAAGAAAAAAAAATATAAGGCGGGTAAATAGGTTAAAGGTTCGCTTATAATAATCCGTTAAAACTTCTTAGAAGTATTGGATTTTATTTATATAGTTATAATAGTCTTAGCTTTATAAAACAATCCGCTAGCTACTAGTTGTTAGCCTATTATAAGCTGTAAAAAGTGATTATAAAAGACTTAGTATTCTTTATCTATTATATAAGCAAAGATTTACAGCTATAAAGAATTGTTCCCGGCTAACGGCTATTAGCCAGCGTCCTGTTAGCTGGAGTCCAGCTGGCCTTCTTTTAGTAGGCTTTGGGAAAGCCTACTAATAAAAAATATTAATAAAAAGTTTTAAACTTATTAAATTATATATATTATAATTTATTAATAATAAAATTATTAATAAAATTTATAATATATTTTATATAAAAAATTTATTAAACTAAAAACTATATTATATAACTTATTAAAAATAAATTTATTTTATTATATTAATTTTAAATATTTAAATAATAATTATAAATATTATTTATATTTTTTATTTTAAATTAATAATTTTTTAACTAAAACTTTTTTATATAATAAAATAACTTTATTATATTAATTTTAAAAACAAAAATATAATTATAAAAAAGCTTTTATATATAAAATTAAAAAAACCTTTAAACTTAAAGTAATATATTATTATATTATAATAAATAATTAAAAGTATACTTTTAAAAAATATTTTTATTTATTAAATATTATTTATTATTAATATTAATTTATTATTTAGCTATATAATTTAAAAATATACTTTATTTTTTATAAACTTTAAAATAATTAATATTTTATATAATATTAAATATAAAAACTTTTATATTTTAAATATAAATTTTATTAATTATAATTATATATAAAAAAAATATATATAATATTATAAATTTATATTTTAATATAATTATAAACTATAATAAATAATAAATAAATAAAAAACCTTGTTTTATATAAAATATTAAAAATTATAATAAATAAGCTTTTTAAAATATAAAAATATTTAAAATAAAATATTTAAAAAAAAAATATATTTTAATATAATTATTATATAAATATATAAAAATATATTAAAATATAAAAAATATTTAAAATAAAATATTTAAAAAAAAATATATTTTAATATAATTATTATATAAATATATAAAAATAATATAAACCCCTAAGGGGTTTATTATATAAAACAGCTATTGCAGGTAGCCCTACCCTAGAGGGGTAGCCACCTAGCAACAGCTATTTTATAATCCTAAGTAGCGGAACAAATATATATTCCTTTAGGTCCGCTAAAGAAATATATATTTGTTCTTTTTAATATTTATGCTTTTATTTTACTACCCTAGTTAACTTTATTAAAAAATATATTAAAATTTAAAATAATATTTATTTTTTAAAATTTTATATATAAAAGTTTTTTTTTTAACTTTTAATTATATTTATAAATTAAAAATAACTTTTTAAATAAATATTTTATATAAAAAAAAATATTTATTATATAAACTAATAAAATAATTAAATAAAATATTATTAATATTGCTACGTTTTTTATAAACATATTTAACTATAACTTAATATTTTTATTTTTTATTTATTTTTATAATTTAAACTATTAATTTATTTTATTAATATTATTAATTATATTATATTTTATAATAAAATAATTTTTATAAAAAAATAAATTAAAATTATTTTAAAATATTTATTTAAGTTTTAGTTTTATTCTGCTTAAGCTTTTTTATTTATTTAAATTTTAAAAATTATTAATTAAATAATATTATAAAGGTATAATATATTATTTATAAGTTTTATATATATATATAGCTAAAAATAGCTAAGTTAAATTATAACGTTATATTTTTATTATAAGCAAGGGTTAAAAGTTTTTAAAACTTAACTTAGTTAAATATTAAAGCTTAAAGTATTATTTGTTTATTATTATTTTTTAAACTTAGTTAAATTAATAAAAAAATTAATTAGATTTTTATTATAATAGCTAAAATTTATAATAAAATTTAAATCAATAAATTTTATTATTTTTATAACTTATATTTTTTTAAATAATTTAAAAGTATTAAATTTAATTAAATTAATAAAAAAGTTAATTAAACTTTTATTATAATAACTAAAATTTATAATAAAATTTAAATTAATAAATTTTATTATTTTTATAATTTATATTTTTTTAAATAATTTAAAAATAAAACTATTATTATAGTTATAGTTTAACTTTTAGCGTAAAATATTATTAATATTTTTTAAAAATTAAGCCGCTTAGTTATAATAATAATCTACTACTAATTTTTTATTTAGTTTTTTAATTAATACATTATTAATAATTATATAAAAAAAATTATTATTTTATTTTTTATAATAATTATTAATATATTTTATTAACACGCGTAGCTAAGTTATAAAGTTTAATTTTTATTTTTTTTAAAAATTTAAAAGCTTATACTTTATTTAAATAATAATTAACCCGAAAAGTTATATATTAATAACTACGTTATATTTATTATTAATAGTAGTTTTTTAATTAACAGCTTTAAAATAAAGCTTTAAACCTAAAAACTTTTATATATTATATAATATTTTTATAATATTTGCTTTTTTAAAAAAGCTAAAGTTTAAAAGCTTAACAAAAATACTATTAAAAATTTTTTTTTAACAAAAATATTTATAAGCTTAATATCGCGATATTTAATTAAAAAATTTCGGCTATAAAAATAATATAAAACTAAAAATAATTAATAAAAATTTTACATGTTTTTAAAAGTTAATAAATTATTATAAATATTAAGCAAGCTTTTAAAAATATATTTAAATTTTAGCTAGGGCTAAAAATTAAAAATAATATTTTAAAATTTAATAATATAATTTTAAAGTTGTAAAATATTAATATAAACTAATATTAAAATATATTAAAATAGTAAATATAATATTAATATAAATAATATTTTTTATAATATTAACTTTTATTTATTAATATTTAATTTTAATTTTTTTAGTTTTAATAAAAACTAAAAATATCGTTTTTATAATATATTTATTTTTAGTTGTTATATTTTATAAATATTTTATAGGTTTATAACTATTTTTATTAATACTTTTTTTAAAAAAAACTAACTAAAAAAATTTTAATAATATTTATTATTGAATAAAAAGCTAAGTATTTTATATATTTTAAATAATAAAAAAAAATTTAGTTTATTTAAATTTATTATAGTTTTACGGAATTTTTTTATTTTATTAATATAGTTTAATAATATAATATTATAAAAAAATATAATAACTTTAAACTAAATATAATTTATAATATTAAAAACTAGTAGCATATCTTTAATAATATTAAGTTTTTATAATAATTAATTAAAGTTTAACCAGCGTTTTGTTTTTTTTTTTTATAAATAAGTTTTATTTTATTTATAAAACTTAAATTCTTTATTATTAACTTGTTTTATTTATTAAAAATAAAAGCGAAATAAAAAATATTAATATTAGTATTTTTTTTAATAATTATATTAGCTTTTAAGGAGCGTTTAGCTATTATATTAATATAAGTTTTAGTATTATTATTAAATTTTATTATAAAATAATTAATATATTTAAAAGTTTTATATTTATATAAAAGCTTTATTTTAAATTTTTTTATTAATAAAAGGTTTTACATAGTTTTATTATATTAAAGCTATAAGCTATAAAAAATTATAATTTATTTTTAGCTATATTAGTTGTTATTAATATATTTTTAAAACTTTTATTTTTATAAAAAAGCAAGTATAAAATAATATTATTAAAATTATTTATTAATATAATAAAAACTTTATATATAAAAGTTTAAAATTAAAAAATTTATATAGCTAATAATATTTTTTAAGTTTTAAAGTTTATTTATAGGTTTTTTTTTTTTTTTTTT